>JAEIFN010000522.1:0-46835 GCA_018903675.1 Zaprionus capensis
CAAGGTGCATGCAACTACCGCCCACTATGGACTCTGGACATAGTAGGTAAGCTATTCGAGCGCATTCTGTATGCTCGCATAGAGGCAATAACGGAGAGCTCCAATGGCCTGAGTAGACATCAGTACGGCTTCCGCAAGGGAAAAAGTACACTTGATGCACTCTCGGCTGTTGCAGATATAGCCAAGAACGCTCTCGATGGCGACAGATGGCTTGGCGGTAGGAAGGAATACTGCGCAATCGTCACGCTGGACGTGAAGAACGCCTTCAACACTGCAAGATGGCCTACAATTCTAAGTGCTATGCACAATATGGGTATCCAGGAGTATTTGAGACTAGTGGTAGGTAGTTATTTCAGGGACCGAGTCCGTTGGTTCGACACGGATGCTGGCCCGAGAAGCTACCGAGTTTCGTCAGGTGTTCCCCAAGGATCGGTACTTGGACCGATCCTGTGGAACATTATGTACGATGGGATCTTGGGCATCAGCAAGCCCATCGGAGCTGAGCTGCACTGCTTTGCAGATGACGTGGCAATAACAGCGGTCGCCAAAACACTAACAGAGTTTCAGGCAAAGTGCAACGCGACGATTAGATCGACCATCGACTGGCTGGAGAAAGTCGGTCTAAAAATCGCGGCGCACAAGACCGAGGCTGTTCTGCTGAGCAGCAGGAAAACTGTGGAGACTCTGCAGGTCTCAGTTAATGGGACCCAGGTGACTTCAGCGGGATCGCTAAAGTACCTGGGTGTCCTTATAGACCACAGGCTCTCCTTTAAGGATCACGCAATCTATGCTAGTAGGAAGGCAGGGATAACATCTGCTTCATTGGCAAGGCTCATGCCAAACGTGGGAGGACCTAGGATGCCGGCTCGAAAACTGCTGGTGGCGGTAGCAAATGCCACGCTTCTATATGCTGCGCCTATCTGGAGCACAGCAACGAATAAGAGTTCATACCTTAAAGGCGCGCGATCGGTGATGCGGACTATATCCCTCAGGCTCATTAGAGGATTCAGGACGATTTCAGATGACGCAGCACTTGCCCTGGCAGGCATGCCGCCCATCGACCTTGAGATCAAGGCACTGGGCTTAATTCGAGATGGCGTTTCTCGGCTAGAGTCTCAAGAGTGGCTGAAGAGAGAGTGGCAGGCTAGATGGCAAACGTCGCACCGTGGGAGATGGACTTATCAGCTCATCCCAGTGTTAGCGGAATGGGCAGAGTGTCAACACAAAGTAGTGGACTACCACCTGACCCAGTTCCTTACTGATCATGGTTGCTTCCGTGCTTATCTATTTCGGTTTCGCCATGTAGATTCAGCCCAGTGCCTCTACTGCACCGACGCTGTGGAAACAGCGGAACACGTCCTTATGAACTGTTCCCGGTTTACTCTGGAGAGAGATCAGCTAAGGTCTCTGTCCGGAGTGCCGCTCAGCCCAAGAGGTTTGTTCTCTGCCATGCTGGCGAACAAAGATGTATGGGACCTGGGGCATGGCATCATCATTAACATGATGAAGAGGGTCCGAGCTGATGAGGTGATCAATAGAGCTGGTACATAGTTTTCTGTTCTCAGGATTCTTTCTCGCCAAATGTTTGCTGACTCAATGATGCGCATTGCATGCAGACATTCTCAAGAGAGAAGTGGAAGAAATACTGGCAAATGATAGTTTTAGTTTTTCAGTGGTTTCTCTACTTGCAATTAAACCCAATAATTATACATTTATAAATAAATATATAACAGTTTTTAATAGTTCTAATTACATTATTTATACATTCATTTTGACTGTTA
This sequence comes from Zaprionus capensis, assembly GCA_018903675.1. Classification (NCBI taxonomy): domain Eukaryota; kingdom Metazoa; phylum Arthropoda; class Insecta; order Diptera; family Drosophilidae; genus Zaprionus; species Zaprionus capensis. The sequence continues at coordinate 1,782 of JAEIFN010000522.1, forward strand.
GTTCTTATGAAAGTATAAATATATTAATCTGATTTTATAGTCTAATCCTATTTTCTATTTTCTAGTAGTCGTTAGTATAATATTTCAGTAGACAATTTATACAATAATTAAGGAGATTTTTTTCCCTGTGTGGTGGCGGGGCTAGAATACTACCTCAGTGGGGCTCGGCTTGTCGTAAAAGGCGACTAAAGAGTTAAGGAAGGGGAGTCACGCTACATGCTAACGCATCTAAGAGGGAGTGCGACCTGGCCTCACATCCTGCTCACCGAAGTATTACCTTGACTGGCAGTCCCGGTGAGCGCGTTAAGGACTAGTGAGTGTACGGAGGTTTTTGTTTAGTACGTAGGCATAAACCTATAGTATCTATAGGGGTATGAATCGTGCATGCCATCTTCGTATGGTATCTTTCGAAGATTTGATTTTCCTCCAGTAAATGTATTATAAAAAAAAAAAACATGCGCAAATGTACAGCTGCATATGTGTGATACTGAGAGAAACGAATTAGAATACAGGGCACACCAGCACTACATAAATACATACAAGCAAATACTTTTTTTGTATGTATAAAAATACATACCTACCTCTCAGTGTAAAGTACAGGCTACACCTATACCTACTTTTTATTCACACACACACACACATTCTCACACCTGCTATAATAAATTCTTAAATTTTGCCTAATCTCAAAATAAAAAGAGTGCTAAAATAGAAAAATTAAAAAGTGCTAAATTTTCAATAAAAATATTGCTAAAATCTAAAACCTATATTGCACTAAAAGAATTACAAAAATTATTGCACAACAAGTGAAACTAAATCAAAAATATTTTGCAAATAAACAAATTACGAGGAATGTATATATAATCTAACTCGAGTGTATATTTTTTGCTTAAAGCAAATGCGATTTTAAAATGCAAAATACTTTAAATATTCCTGCTAAAAATATCTAAGTGAAAGATAATGATGATTTTTAATAATTATTAAAATAATTAGTTAAATTATGCCTGTGTTTCTAAAGAAAGAATTTCTTTTCTTTCTAAAGAATTTCTGAATACGCTTCTGACTTGAAATTAAAAAAAACAACAAAAGGTTTGTAAATAAGCTCTTATTCTGAATTTGCTTGATATTATTAGGTTAGGTTTTCGAACCTTACTTATGTGTGTGCTTACCACATATATATTTTGTAGTATGCGTGTGTATGAAATCTAATAACATTTAAATAGCATTAAAGCAACATACAACTCCACATCATTTGGGCCCAAAGGATGGATTGTGGGTAAGTTCAAAATTCTTTTGTACATATAAGCATACACCTGCATTTATAAAATATATTCATGCACATATATAAATATGTATAAATTATTATTAAACTTTATGCAAAGCGAAATGAATATTAAGCATATGCACTGGTAAATATACCTTTATAACAGTTCTTTTGATTTAAATTAAATATCTTTAATTGGCATCTACACTTTAAGATGAGACCTTTACTATTATAATATAAAACAAAAATCATTTGTCTACAAATGTATATAATTAAACATTTTAGCAAAGAAGAGCAACACAATGAATTAAACTATATGTATATATATCTATACAAAGAAGACAAATTGATATTCTTTACTAAATTTGAATATTTAACGTTAAGTAACAGTAAAACAAAACATGAATTTAAACTCCTGAAATTAAACAAATGAAAGAAAAACAAATGAGTTAGTATAAATATAAATAAATAAAATTAGGCAAATGATTCGACATTCAGGGAATACTTTCCAACACAAATCAAGACATCACCCATCATGAAAATTAAAATATTCTAACTTTTTATTCCTACTCCTTTGTGAGCGTAAACTTAAACATAGAATATGTTTATTCTTTACTCTTTTAAAATTTTTTTTTAATAAAATTTGAAAATTATAACACAGGCCCACAAAAAAAAAAAAGTTTCATGATCTGGGTAAGCGGCATATGCAATTATATGTATTTTGGGTCGCTGAATCCGAATCCGAAGTCAGAATTTCGCCATCACGTCTGGACTTCGACATAACCTCACACACTGAAAAACCTTAAAATATCCCCCATAAGATATAGAATCGTGATCTAGGCATACGATATGAGTTTTAACATGTATTTTGTCCTTCTAAATCCGAATCCGAAGTCAAAATTAACATAGCACGTCTGAGTTTCGACTTAACCTAAAAAAACTCGAAAAATTTTTGAAGCGCCAAAAATAATGGTAGGTCATGATCGGGTCATGCGATATATGTTTCTATATGTTTTTGGACCTTCCGAATCGACCCAAAATACATATAACTGCGTATGCCGCTTACCCAGATCATGAAACTTTTTTTTTTTGTGGGCCTGTGTAATGTGTAAATAACCTAACTGAATTTTTCCTTGAGGCGAAATAGTGTAACGACATGACGATATATATAGAACAACAACTTGGGATTCCTTTAACAATTTGGAATCAAGGTAGGGCGGGTATAGAACGAGCTGCGAAAACATCTAGCAGTCTCGATAACAATTCTTCACAACCGTGTTTCTTTTATGCAATATAACAGAAGTTTTTTTCTTTTTTCATTCTAATTCGGCACAGGGACTAAATAAAATTAAAGTTTTATGTACATAATGCGGTATTCGTCTAGGGCATTTCGTTATCGGTTTTTATGGTCTTCGACGCCCCCACCCGACTTCAGCAAGCCGTAACAAGGGTCCACCCTAACTGTAAATACCTGATGTTATTTGCAAAACCATCTTGTACACTTGTACCCAGACATACCATTCTTACCGCATAGAGCATATATCTTGCCTTTAAGTTATCTGCATGGTTTATCCGACCAGTGTATGTCGCTTAAGAGTTATATATATATATAGGTGATCTCTCTCGCATTTATATTTTATCTGAAGATGAGGTGGTGATGCGGTTGTGTACGATACAATGGGTATGTGTATCGGCGAACTGAACATACTACTGGCTAGATCTTACACGATGTTTATGTTTGGAAGCTGTGGATACCGAAGGCAATGACAAAAGAAGTCATAGCCAAAGCACATGACTCGGTATTATGTGCACATGGAGGTATCCACAAAACCATTGAGAGGTTTAGAAAATATTATTTCTGGCCAGGATTATCAACAATTGTGAAGTTTGCAAAACTTCAAAAGCACCGAACAAAGTACTTCGACCACCAATGGGAAAGTTAATTGAGAGTCAAAGGTTCTTCCAGCGCCTTTATATCGACTTTCTTGGGCCTTATCCATGTTCACGCGGTGGGAAAATAGGTATTTTTATAGTGCTGGATCACTTCTCAAAGTTTGTGTGCCTTAAGGCAGTTAAGAAAATGTCAGCGGACGTAATATTAGATTACTTGGAGAAGGAGCTCTTTTATACGTTTGGTGTGCCTGAAGTAGTGTTTTCAGACAATGGTTCACATGTTAGGTCTGACAAGTTTAAAAAACTGCTAAATCGTTTTAAAATAAGTCACATGCTATCTGCTGTTCATGCACCTTAGGCAAACGCTTCCGAACGTGTAAACCGGTCAATTATTGCAGCTATAAGGTCATATATAAAACCAGATCAGAAGGACTGGGATGAAAGCCTGAGGCAAATATCGTGCGCTTTAAGATCGGGTATACATTCAGCAATTGGCACTACGCCATATTATATGGCATTTGGTCAACAAATGATATTGTCTGGATCCACTTACTCTCTGTTGAGAAAATTAGAGTTGCTAGAGGATAGATCGCTGCCTTTTATACGGGAAGATTCTTTAGAAATTATACGGAAAAGAGCAGGAGATGTTATGAAAAAGCAACATGACAAAAACGAAAGATTGTATAATTTGCGCTTAATGCGCCCAATCATTCAATGGCCGAATTTAAAGAAGGAGACGAAGTGTTCAGGCGGAACTTTAAACAGAGCGACTTTTAAACTGGTTATAATGCTAAACTGGGGCCAAAGTTTCGAAAAGCTAGAAGTCGGAGAAAGTTGGCGAATGCCAATTACGAACTTGAGGACTTGCAGGGTAACTTAATTGGCCACTACCATACTAAAGATATTCGGCAGTAGCTTTGAGGTAACAGATGATCAGCCTTGTGAATCAAATGATCCCCAAGTCTGATTTTAGCAGGGGGGAATTTGTAACGTCCAGTTCAAACTGAACGAAAAAAGAAGTATGTCTACTTATCCGGGATGTTGCCAAAGATCTTGACGCACGAAGAGAGCGAGGTTAACATGGCAGGTCATCGTTCGCTGGGTTCCAAGCGGTACTCTGCCATTTTTCCCAATTCATTCGTTCCGAGTCAGCTATTGTGAGTGCTAGTTAAATCTGGATGTTGTAAAGAAACTTTAGTGTCCAGTTTTAGTGATTTTGAAGAAAAAAACTAATTAAATACTTACCTGTATCCATTGCTGGAGAGTCCTCCGGATAAGATCTGGAATAGAAGAACAAATTTGTTATATTAAAATTCTGACAAAATCATGGTTGCAGAACTGGACCCAGGAGTCCAAAGGTCACGCCACTTGGACTGCCAGGAGACAATGGGCAGCCGATTATACTGCCTCCGGTGTCTATTGGCCGCGTCACCCCTGCTCCCAGCAGCCATCACGACGGCTAGGGAAACTCTTGACTGGTACATTTAAACCACCAGCACCAACAAAAAAAAATTAAATTATATTGCACATTAACTCCCGCCAAAATTAGCGGCCAATCCGTCAGCTATTAGAACATCGAACAACAGGGAGAAACATCTTTTTTTGCGAAATTTAATAACAATTTAAGCAAACGGCACCACATATAAAACATTTTAAATAATTTTTTTTCATTTTTTTTTTTTAATTAATTTAGTTAAAATTTTTCTTATTTAGTTTTTCAACACTAATTTTCCACACTATTTAAATAATTTATTAAAAAATTCTCTAGTATTTGTCCCTCTAATTATACCCTTCGACCATTGAAAATGGTCAAAAAGGGTATACTAACTTTGTGCAAATGTATGTAACAGGCAGAAGGAGGCGTCGGAGACCCCATAAAGTATATATATTCTTGCTCAGGATCACAAGCCGAGTCGATTGAGCCATGTCTGTCTGTCTGTCTGTCTGTCTGTCTGTGTGAACGCACAGATCTCAGCTATTATAAAAGCTAGAGTTACCAAATTTGGCAGGAAGACTCCTGTGTACTATAAGCAGATCAAGTTTATTTCAAATGTTAGGTGCCACGCCCACCGCCCCCGTAAATCAATAATTTAATTTTTGAACTCAAATTGTAAGCGCTGTATAAAAGATACAACTTTTTTACTTAAACATATACAAAGCTGAATGAAATATCTACGTATTCTCAAAATTACAATCCGATCGGACAACAAACACAAAAGTTATTTAATTATTTAAAAAAGTAAGAATTTAAAACCAAGTGCTTCTGTCAGCTAACAAGGGAGGCGGGCGAGCGCGATGCGCGAGCGCCATCTGTCGGGAATAGTTTCAAAGCATGTGCATATGTAAGTATATGCCTACATATGTACATATGTACATAGGAACATAGGTCGAAGGGTATTCCACTGTCGCGTGTCGCGCGACTGTTGCTTTCCTTACTGGTTTATATTTGTTCTGTTGCAAATTGTCAGCTGTTTTATTTAGGGCACGAAATATAGGTCAATGATTTGAGTTGAGTGAATTGAGTTTGCATCGCGAGAAAATAATACACACCAAAGCACTCAGAAGACACTAGAAGACAAAAAAGAAAATTTAGAGAGCGAAAGAGGAGACAGAACTAAAACATACAACTTTATGTAGCTATGTACGTATATGCAAGCGCATAGGCATACATAATTACATATGGTTTTAATTTCGTTGGTATTTCAAGCAAGGTTGGTTTGTGTATGTATGTAAATTATTAATCTTTTTCTTAGCACCTCTTCGAAAGCGCTTTCGTCGCGGGATGTGGAAAATAAAGTGAGTAAACAGTACACATAAACACTTTTATAAATAAATCACATTCATCACAAAACAGAAAAAAAAGAAACTTTGAAATATCCACATAACTAAATTATGCTCCGCCACCAATAAAACTATTACTTACCTTTTTTTTATTTATCACACCCGAGCGAAAATTAAAAATCAATTTGCGAACACACGCACTTTTTAAAGTTTTTCGCGACACTGAATCACTCAATTGCAATTCTCTCTATCTCCATTCAGTCAATTTGAGTGAAACATATAACTGTGTCCATGTCACATTTTTGACCCTCAGCTGTTTTAGCCCGTAGACCGAATAGAAATTTGAGTGAAATCAAAACAAAACAAATATAAACAAAGAAGCGAGTAGCCCTAAACTTTATATTTTATTTATATTTTTTTCATGTTCATTGCTAGACCTTATTTTTTAATTATTTATTTATACAATTTCGTTTAATATTTCAGTGTCATGTCAGGTTATAATTTTAAATTGTTTAAATGTTAGGAGTATTATTTAATAATGGAATAAATTAATTATAATGATTGAACCCGAACTAATGTAATCTCTGTAAGGGGTCGCCATCCAAGATGCACCCACAGGAATGGGGCGACCATAGGCAGGGCGGGCTAAACTGGCCACGTCTGTGTGCCAACCTTATACTCCAGTTTGCCAATATTATCCATGCAAAGTGAAGGGTTGCAGATATCTCTCCGACGTCTTAGTTCGTCATCGTCAGCACGTTTTATTATATAAATAATATTGTAGGCCTTGGACTTGGCCATTTTAAGGATTACCAGCCCTTAGCCGACGAGCAGGAGCCGGAAATTGAAACGTGTGGTCAAGTCCATGAAGTCCAACAGCCTATAGGGAATGGCAACCAATTGCCAACCGTTACTCATCTCCTTATTCTGAACAAACTGCCGACAGTTGATGTTTTCATTTCTGCTGCCTATTTTAAACAAACGGCCGTTACTTTTGCTCATAATTTTTCGCATTGCCGTCTTCCTTATTTTCAATTGAATTCGGAAAATTTGTATGTGCGCCTACGATACAATTGTTTGGCGGCTTAAACAATATAAATAATTTTATTATATACACGTATGGCACCGGATGTAAGAATGTTTTAATTGTAGCCGCTCACATGCGCAGCACTACTGCCCATTTGTGCAACATCCGGCAAAGTTTATAAAAACGCCTTGCGCCTCCGCCAGCTATTTAATTTTTAGGCCATGGATTAAAAAAATTTCATTTAATACTGACAAAAAACTTTTAATGAAAACAACATAAAGAATTTACATGTCGATCGCAGTAGCAATCGAACCCCGAAGCACACGGTTAATATCATTACCCTTAGAGTCCGCGACATAGTCCACTAAGCCTCTGTACAACTCGCGTAGCCGTCGGAAATGGTGGTGCAAATCCCCGGGTGGGCAGGTTTACATTTTGTGTTTACACATTTTTTAAAAATTTATTAATTATTATTTTATATATTTAGTAATTTTACATATACTCAGAAGTACATTTTACAACAATATATTTATTTATACAAATATGCAAACATATGACATTAAGCATCTACACATATGCCTGAGACATTACGCAGAGCGAGAAGACGAGAAGTAGGTACATATGTATATGTATGCATTTTTAGCTCATGCCAAAAAGTCAAGAAGCAAATGTAACGAATCTTGGCACTCGCTAGAAATGCATACATTTACATATTGGCCTCCCCTCAGTTTAAGGGCTTTGACACTTGTCTATTCGCTTTTGCATTGTCCATGCGTGCTTCTTCATCTGTTCGTTAATTCAACTTGTGCGTGTCGTTCGAACACAATATTAAATTTATCTTCGCGAAATTTGAAATATTAATCCCAAATAAAGCGAAATTTTCATTGCGAATTTTTATTAAACGATAATAAATAAGTCGTGGCGATTGGTGTTAATATTTATTTATAAACTTTTATAAAAGCTGCGTGCTTGTGCTTGTGCTGGGAGTGCTTGCGAGATACTATCGCTGCACCAACCCATTTCTTAATAAACACTAAAAAAGTTATTTAAAGAAAATAAAATAATTTTATTAAATAATAATGCAGAAATAAATATATATATATGGAAAAGTGATACACTAGTGTGTAGTAAAACGACTACAGCCAGAAGATCAAGGCTTCAACAACTACAACAGCTACTACCACATCACATCTGGATCTGTCCTCCTACGTTCTCCCGAGAACATTTTGAGAGCGAGAGCGAACTGTATACATAATATTTAGAGCGGTGACCACAACTTGGCTACGCACTCTCAAATTTTGCCGTCGGCAATTGCCGATCGACACAAAGCAAGAGAGAGATTTACATTTAATGACACTTCTTGTGTTCTCTTAACTACTAGCATTTATATATATAATTATGCTGTTGTGGACAAACAGTAGTCTTCACTGTGAATTCTGATTTACAAGAATTGTACAAGGAGCATACAGAGAATATAATCTCAAGAATGGATGATTTCCAAGAGAAGGATAGTGGATGGGCATTGACTCACATCATCCGATTGGAAATGAATGTTAATAAGTATAAACCTATTCGAGGATCCTCCTTTATCGCACCCAAGAGTTTGAGTAGTAAAAAAGCAATCGTGAACGTCAAAAGCAATGACAAATACTGCTTCAAATGGACAGTGATTGCTGCGATAAAGGAGGAAGATCAACATGCTGAAAGATGTAGATCATATGATGTAAAGATATTTAAACACAGAATCAAAGTGAACAATATTGTTTTGAACTTTGAAGGTTTAGAGTTCCCACTCAATCCTAAACATATCAACAAGTTTATGGATAAAAACCCGTTGATCAGCATAACAGTGTTTGGATATGATCTGGAAAAGGGAAATATAATCGGACCCATGTTCTATCCCAAAGACGTGAAACAACATCACATCAACATGTTGTTACTAGAAAGCGATGAGAAGGCTCACTACACATGGATTAGAAATCTTTCACTGTAAGTACACATAGAAAAAACAAAAAAATTATATATGAATTTTAGTACTTATAATTACCATATACCATATATACTAATTTGATATATATATTTTGTTCATGGATTGATAAGATCACAGACTGTGGCTCACAAGTGTAGACAATGGTTCTGCAATATTTGCTTGAACTATTCTACGAGTGAGGCAGCAGCCAGTCGTCATCACGAGATATGCAGCAAGAAGGTGTGTCAACTACCGACTGGAAAAAATACAGTTCTTCGTTATAAGAACTACCAGAAGGAAGTTAAGGTACCATTCGCCGTCTACGCTGATTTCGAAGCCATTCTTCAACAGAATAATGATAGTGTGAGTGATAAAATGATAGATATTAATTTACATTTACCTATATATAGGCATACTATATAAAGTGTGCATATAATAATGAGTTAAGTAGCTTAAAGTTAGCTTCTAGCTATCTTGGTGGTCAGACGTGTTTAGCCTTTGCTCCCTGTGATTTTAATAATTCTTGCGATTTCATTTCCCGAAGTGGTGTAATTATTAGTGCGGTATTCTATTAGTGCTAACCTTGTAAGTACAACCGTAGAAGTAACACATTAATTCTTTTGTTAGTCAATTCTTAAACTAATCTTAAATTTTTCACTTGCGCGTCTTTGGCGTCAAGTTTTCGGTTTCTGTTTTGATTAACACTCCCACGCTTTCCCGCTGTCCCGAAATTATATTTCTCTCTGAGTAAGCTGTGTAGTGCTGTTGTTGTAAACGCCATAGCTGTTGTTTTTTTGTTTACTTCGTTGTGCTCGCTAGTTTTGCAGTTTTATTGTCGTACTTGCCTGCCTGCCTGGTTCTGCGCTGTAACTGTTTCTTGCTCTCTCAAGAAATTTATTTCATTACTCTGTCTTCCATTTGCTCTTCGTTGTCACCTACATTTTAAAGGCATATTGATTCTCACAACCATGGTGTCGTGCTGCGCAGCAATTTGCTTATGCTCTTTTGATCCTACGGCGGATCACATTGGTTGCTGGCTCTGTGATAATTTTTGTCACTTAAAATGCTGTGGCCTAACTGTGCGGGTTATGGACGCCCTCCAAGCCAATACTGGTCTCAAATGGTCGTGTGAAACGTGTCGTATGGCTGAATCCGAGTTACGGAAAATTTTAACGCCTTCAAGGTTCCTAGCAAACCACCGGCTCCTTTGAGTGTTCCTGTAGTTTCGGTCCCTACGAATTCAAAGGTCACCAACCTACCTTCCTCTCAGGCTTCTTCTCCTGATCTTCTAAGCCTACTCCCCCTATACCGTCTTGCTCTTCTAACGGCACAAAAAAAAAAACGTCTTGCTCCTTCTCTTGTGCCTACTCCCATTACGAGCAATGACAAGAACATAAAGGGAAATGTTCCCGCAATAATGCCTGCTACAAAGGCACAGAGTATAAAACCTCTGATTGCGATTAAGTCCAAAAAATTGGTGTTTATATCTCGTTTGGCGCCGGACACTACCACAGAGGATGTACAATCGTACATCCTCGCAAAGCTGCCTTTAAATGACTTCACAGTTGAAAAATTCAACTTAAAATTCATTTTCAAAATTAGTCTCCCAGCAGAACAGTTTAAAGACGTTTGCGCTACTTCCTTTTGGCCGCCGGACCTTATTGTTAAGGAGTTTACTCCTAAACAAAAAAGCCGAACTGCCGTTAATCATCCCACGTTGGCCGTTACATCGCCAAAAATTGCAAACAATTCAAAGTCTTCAAAAAACTGAACTTTTCTTTTCTTCATGCCTCCGAAAATGTCAGGTGTCCTACAAAAAAACTTTCTTCTTTAATTCTTTCCTATCAAAATGTTAGAGGTCTCTGTAGTAAAATCTCTTGTCTTTATCTTAATAATCTAGCCTTTTCTTCCCAAATTATTGCTTTTACCGAAACCTGGTTAAAACCAGAGATTCTAAACTCTGAAGTCTTTCCAGATAGGTATACAACATACAGGCTTGATCGACCTGACCAACGGGGTGGTGGAGTACTGATTGCAGTAGACTCCAACATTGAGTCGGACCTTTTACAACCGGAGTTTCAATTTGACATTGAACTAATTTGTGTAAAACTACACTTTCCCGGTTTTTTTTTCATGTATATAACCTGCTCCTATATGCCGCCGTCATCGGAATTATCAGTCTACTTGCAACACTTGCCTGCAATTAAGACTATTTTTAACCTGTTATCAGACAGAGATCACTTCATAGTCCTGGGTGACTTTAATATCCCAGAATGTAATTGGACATCTAGTGCTGAAGGAAACTTCCTTTTGCCTTCCCGGCAACATGACCTATTTGACGGTTTGTTTGACATGTCTTTGTCGCAGGTCAATCATGTCAAAAACTCTCTCAACAGATTGCTTGACTTATGTTTCACCTCTGATCCTTCCAAGGTGATTGTAGACAGGGTACAACCCATTTCCCTTCCGGAAGATCCTTATCATCCCACTTTCGAAGTGAATTACGATCGGCAAATGCCGACGTCTAATTCGGAGAGTGCGGTCGGACTGTGACCCACTCTCACCTATATTATATATCGTTTAGTTTCGTTTGTGCACTGAAGCCAGCTACATACACATCGTATAAACTCGTACATTAAAAAACCTTTTGAAGTCGAACTCCGCGTCCTTTTATTTAATTAATTAATATTGTTTAGTTCGATTCTCTAAAAACGCTTAGAGAATTTTTCATTGGCGCCCGAGCAGGGACTCGAGATTCGGCGGGTTTTTATATATATTATATTGTCGGTTGTAGTTGGCTTCGCGCGTCGTGTGTGAAAAGTAAACACCAAAAAGTGAATTTTACTGGATTGACGTTTTTGCCAAAGGAGGTCATCAACGTTGGAAGCTTAAATGGAAGCTAGTCGTCGCTCTATGTCTATCGATTCTCTAGACAGCCTACAGGTATTCAGTATCAAAAATTGAGCAAGTCTTGTTGCTTGAAACGACGAAATTGTCGAAATAAATATAGGAGTACATATAGTAGTCGCATGTACTAAGAGCTCAAATTTTGATACTTAGTCTTTGAACATGCAAGCTGTGTACCTGCATATGTATATACGTGTGTACGTGATTGCTTCTACACACATCGATACATTTGTATTTACATTGAAACATATGTAAATATGTATGTCTACATACGTACATATACATAGATGCACATATGAGCAACTAACCCCAACAACAAAGAACATTAAATAAAAAAGGCCACAATACGTTGCATTTGTGTTATAATACTAACCTGCTTGCTTAAATAATAAATAATAAGAAACAAAAACGGCAACAATTACGTTAGCTAAAAACATAGAATTGGTGGCTTATTTATTTATTAAATAATTGTGTGTGTGCGTGTAAATGCAAATTGTCGCTGTTCGATCTTCGGTTAGCGTATATATTACATATTGACCGCTAACTTGGAACAGCTGTGAATACATAAACTGCATATGTACGTGCATGTTAGAGTTTGCATATACAAGTTATCACCCTCAGTTACTTAGCGTTTCTTATGTAAATTGTAAACAACTTTTCATAGTCTTTTCGGACTCTTGACAATTCATTCTCAGCCCCCCATATTTCGGTATTTTAAACAATTTCCATTGAGTCACGAGTACGAATCGTGGAATCAATAAACCACCCACGCAGCTTAAAAAGCCTAGCGCGCAAAACACTCAAGGGCTATTTGTAAACAAACTCTTCTTGAGAATAAAAAGCCTAGCGCGCAAAACACTCAATGTCAACAAACTTTTCTTGAGAACAATAAGCCTAGCGCGCAAAACACCCAATGTTCATTTGTAAACAAATCCTCCTTCGCCCAAACAGCATCACGAGCTTAAAGCTTTAGCTCGATCAGCAGAAGCTTTGACATCTTCAAAGGCTACTTTGGCCTCAGAACAATATTGTAACTTTAGTCTTAATTTTGTACACAGAAGAAACGGAGTCGTACTCCTCAAATAAAATTATTTTTTTCAAACTCCTAGAAACGGTTTGATTAATTGGCGCCCAACGTGGGGCTCGCGTTAAATTTTTCCAGTTGAATCACGCACAAAAGGATAAACGAAATCCTTAAGTGACTTACAAGTGAAAATAACACAAAAAGGAATTAACAACCATAATTCCCAAGTGTCGCGAGAGACCGGTTTCCTGTGTTACAAAGAGAGCAAATATTCAAAAACGCTCTTTAAGAACTCACTAACAGACCATTTATTTAAAAGAAGGGAACCTTGAAGTAAAAAAAAAGGTGTCCAAGGAAGAGAGCTAATATACAAAAACGCTCCTTAAATAAAAACTCAAAAGTGCTACTCAAACATACCAAACTTAAACCAAGAAGTGAAAGAGAGCTAATATTCAAAAACGCTCTTTAAATAAAAACTTAAAAGTGCTACACAAACATACCAAACTTAAACCAAGAAGTGAAAGAGAGCTAATATTCAAAAACGCTCTTTAAATAATAAAAAAAAACTTAAAAGTGCTACTCAAACATATTAACCTAAACCCAAGAAGGAAGATTATTAAACTAAACCCAAGAAGGAAGACACCCTCAGCAAGAAGGAAGTCTATTAAACTAAACCCAAGAAGGAAGACACCCTCAGCAAGAAGGAAGTCTATTAAACTAAACCCGAGAAGGAAGACACCCTCAGCAAGAAGGAAGACATCCACGTGAGCGTCGATAAAATTTTTTTTTTATTATTATTATTATTTAAACTAAGCTGGACGACCTAATAAGCGGTTTTTCAAACTTAAAAATGGCTAATAATTTGACAGCAGATATAATTGCAGAATTAATAGCAACCAAAACTAAAGCCTTAGCAGACGAAATTGCAGAATTAAGGTTACAATTAAATAACAACTCCAATTCAGTTGAAGAGTATCGACCTACTCAAATAAATGATTTGATTAGGTGTGATGAGTCATTCGACGTGATCAAATCGTTACCAGAATTTTCAGGAAGTTATGCAGGTTACGTTAGTTGGCGCGAAGCAGCGTGCTCCGCCATGAAGCTTTACAAAGAAGGTAGCCGAAAATATGTAGGTGCCTTGACAATCTTAAGAAACAAAATAACAGGAAAGGCAAATGATACTTTAACCAATCATGGTACAGTACTTAACTTCGATGCAATACTTGCACGATTGGACTTCGCTTATAGTGATAGGCGTCCAATTCATATTATTGAACAGGAGCTTAGTGTCTTAAGGCAAGGCAATATGACAGTTCTTGAGTATTACAATTTGGTTAATAAGAAATTAACCCTTTTAACTAACAAAACAATTATGACATATGGCAACAAAGCCGATGTTGTAAATGAAATGAACTCTAAAAACAGGGAAAGCGCATTACGTGTTTTCATTACAGGCCTGAACGGCAGTCTTTCTCAAGTGTTGTTTTCTATTAAACCAGAAAACCTTCCAAATGCATTAGCTAAAGCTCAAGAGCTAGAGGCTAACTATCAAAGAGCAAATTTTGCTTACAATTATTATGCTCGCTCTCAGTCAACGAGTAACTCAAACCCTAAGACTCAAAAGAAGTCAGAAAAGCCAGATCAACAACAAGATAATAATCTACGTTTCAATCAAGGAAACCAAAATAATTATCAACAAACAAAAAGGAACGCTTTTGCCCAAGGCAATTCTACTCCACAACCCCCACCGATCCCAATGGAGATCGATAAATCTTTACAGATCCATAATAGACCCCAAGACAACCGTCACAACTCTCACCCGTTGAAGCGGGAGTATACCCAACATTCAACACAACAACAACCGCAAAAAGCAATGCGCGTAAATAATTTGAACGAAGAACATTTTTTAGAGAAAGAGGGGGAGAGCTCCCCTACGTCTTCCGCAGAGACAGAACCTTAGGTACAAGACTTAAGTTATTAATAGACACTGGCGCAACAGCGTGCTATATAAGGAAGGGTATTTATCAGAACCCTGAAGAATTAGTAATTAAGAAAAGAATCAAAACAGTTAATGGGTATAGCATGATAACCCACTTTTATAATATAAATATTTTTGGTAGAACCGAAAGGTTCTATGAAATAGAAAATCTTGAAGCGGATCTATTGGTCGGTTATAATTTTTTAAAAAAGATGAATGCCATCATAGACCTATCAAAAGAGACGTTAGCTTATAATAACCAAATCGAAAAACTTAATTATGAACGGCCACCTGAAGATACAGTTGGTAATTTAGAGTGTTCGGATATAGATCCGAATGTGTTTACTTATTTGGACTCCCAAAAAGGAAAAAATAGTGGTTTTTTTCCTTTACTCCAAGTGTCCAATATTGAGTCATCAACAAGCGATGACGATAATTCGCGCACTCACGATAATGAAATCGTTAGTAGCCCTAAACGTAGGAGGAAGGTAAAAAAGAGCAGACGCCGTAAGGCCTCAGTATCCTCTTTTATCAGTTCTTCTTCACTACACAAATTACATTCTGTAAACTTTACAGATGACTATCAAAATCTTGAACAACAAATTATTCAAGAAATATCTACTAAGCATTCGCAAATTCAAACGTGCCTTCCCTTTAGAACTGACATTAAAGGAGAAATAAGGACGTTAAGTGATAATGCTATATATAGTAAGCAATATCCTTACCCCTATTCGGTTAACAATTTTGTTAACAAAGAAATAAACAGGATGTTGGATGAAAATATTATTAGGCCAAGTAAAAGTCCTTACAATTCCCCAGTGTGGGTTGTAGGTAAAAAAAGGCTACAATGAAGATGGAAGTAAGAAGAATCGACTAGTAATCGATTTTAAAAAACTTAACGAAAACACAGTACCCGATAGATATCCGATGCCAGATCCATCGGTAATTTTATCCAATTTGGGAAAAGCACGTTTCTTTTCAACTATAGATTTAGAATCAGGTTTCCATCAGATCCTCATGAAGGACGATGATATTGAAAAAACTGCGTTTTCAATTAACAACGGGAAGTATGAATTCCTTCGATTGCCTTTCGGATTGGCAAATTCGCCACGAATCTTTCAACGGGCAATGGATAATATTTTAAGAGAAAAGATTGGAAAAACATGCCACATATATGTGGACGACATAATCGTTTTTTCCGAGACTGCGGAACAACATCTATATGATCTAAAAGAGATCATAGACATACTGTTCGTAGCAAATATGAAAATAAGTATAGAAAAATCTAAGTTCTTCCGGAAAGAAACCGAATTCTTAGGTTACTTAGTATCACATAAGATAATTAAAACCGATCCACAGAAGATAAAAACAATTGATGAGTATCCACCCCCCCCGCAACATTAGAGAGTTGCGTGGTTTCTTAGGATTAACTGGTTACTAAATTTGTACTAAACTATGCCTCTATAGCAAAACCACTCACTAAACTATTGCAAGGCCATAATGGAATGGTATCTAAACATATGACCAAAAAAATAGAAATTACTTTAGATGAGGAAAGCACTTCAGCTTTTAACAATTTAAAATCCCATTTAACTACACAGGTTGAACTAACTCAACCAGATTATTCGAAAAAGTTTGTCCTAACCACAGACGCGTCCGATGTAGCAATTGGTGCTGTTCTTTCACAAGATAAGAAACCAATCACTTTTATTTCGAAAACTCTCAATAAAACTGAGCAAAACTATGCGACTAACGAGAGGGAACTTTATGCCATAGTTTGGGCATTAAAAAATCTTCGTAACTACTTATATGGAGTAGTTAATTTGGAAATCGTTACCGACCACCAACCACTTTCTTTCGCAGTTTCTGCGCGGAATCCCAATTCCAAAATGAAAAGGTGGCACGCATTTATCGAGGAGTATTCTCCGAAGATATTATACAAGCCAGGTAAAACTAATGTTGTCGCAGATGCTTTGTCCAGATTACAACTGAACAACATCACTGACGAAAATCACATTTCAGGTAGTTCGTCCGACAGTGGAACCGTCCATTCTGCCGAGAGTAGTTATGAGGAAATCATAGCAGAATCTAACAAGCCTTTAAATCAGTTCAAGCAACAACTGCTTATTTCAAAAAACAAGTTTACCATTCATGAAAAAGTTAGTAATTTTGATAAAACAAGACACATTATAGAATACGACACTGTGGACAATTTAGTAACCATATTAAAGGAATTCTTACAGCCAAACATCGTTACAGGAATTCATTGTACCCCCGAGGACTTATATGAAATACAAACCCAACTTAAAAATACATTTACTAAGTTTTTATATACTAAAAAGTTTTTATCCCATGTCATAAATAGGGATGACCAACAAATAATAATAGAAGAAACCCATGCTAGAGCTCACAGAGGTTTCGACGAAAACTTAAAACAGATTTTAAGATATTATTACTGGCCTAAATTATATGAAAAGCTCAAACAACATATTCGTAATTGTAAAATTTGTAATGAAAATGAATACAATAGACACCCGAAACAAATTCCAATTTCAAAAGCCCCAATTCCAGAAAGAGAAGGCGAACAGTTACATATCGACATTTTCTATGCCCAAAAACTAATTTTTTTAACTTGTATTGATGCTTACTCTAAGTATTTAATAGTTAAGGAAATTCAAAATAAATACAATATGGAATTTAAAATTCTTGAACTAATTCAACCATTTCCTTTTGCCAAGTCCATAATGATGGACAATGAGCCTAGTTTCTCTTCCGCCCAATTCAAATCAGCAATAGAACGTGCTGGCTTAACCATTTTTTATGCAGATCCCAGACATAGTCTCACCAATGGCCAAGTAGAAAGAGTACACTCAACATTAATTGAAATTTCACGCTGTATTCAGGAAGAATACAATCTTCTAGACCATAAAGAAATAGTTTATCGCGCTGTCAGAGAATATAATAACACCATACAATCTTCCACACAGAATAAACCCAATGATATTATGTTTAACAAAATTGATCACACCCACTTACCCAACAAATTGGAAACACTTCAAACTAAAATGTTAGAATACCACAATCAAAACAGGACACCAAAAAATTATGAAGTAGGAGACATAATTTATGAAAAGAAGCATGGGGAAAGAAATAAGCTGCAACCTAGATATAAAAAACAAACAGTAAAGGAAAATTTAGTAAATAAGGTTATCATAAATAACAAGAATCGAATAATTCATAAAGATAACATTAAGTTCTAATCAAATTTTGCATTTTTTTTATTTTTTGTTTTTAGCATGAACATTTTATATATACTACTTACCCCAATATTACTGGGTTCAACAATTTCTAATATTATAAACTACTCGAACGAGGAATATGTCTTACTTGAAGACGCAGATAACATATTTTTATATGAAACTTATGGAGAACTTTTCCACGTTACTAACTTAAGTTTTTATAAATATATTATCGAAGAAGAGTTAAAGTACGTGAAGGATAGAAACATCAGCGTAGATTGGGATTTTTATTTGAATTTAAAATTAGCCAGTTCCCTTTTTTCTCAACTTACACCACATAAAATAATTAAAAGAAGTATTAATGAACTAGGCACCATTTTTAAATGGATAACTGGTACGCCAGATCACAATGACTTAATCACAATTCAAAACAAAATCAATGACTTGGTCGAAAACAACAATAAACAAAACCTAATCAATTCTGCAATTTTTAAGGAAATTCAAAAGGTAACCAATTTACTAGAAAACTCAAATTTAGATGGAGTATTTACTATTAAAAAACAGAGATTAAAATAATTATTGTCACTCGACTTACAAAATCTGCGAGACGCTATATCATTTTCAAAAGCTAATATTTTATATTCAAAAATTCTAAACAACCACGATGTGGCCGATATTTTTACTCACGAAAAATATAACATAACTATAATAGACCTAATGGATGTTTCTTTTTTTTCAATTATATCGCACAAAGGTTTAATTATATATTACATAAGATATCCCATTGTAAAACATAGTTGTAAGTTTTTTCACGCAATAGCCATATCTCAAGCAAACGACACTTATTAGCCAATTAAAACTTTCAAAAAAGAATTATACAATAATTTTGGTCAAATTCAAGAAAAAGACAATTGCTTTGTAGATATGCTTAATAAAAAATATGCAGTTTGCAATAAAATCAAAGAAAGAAACAAACCTGTAGAAATTATTACAGACGGTGCTATTCTAGTATCCGGTTCAAACTATATCAACCACACATTTGTTACAGGCATTTATGTAGTTACTTTTCAATACATTGTTGATATCAATAATATAACTTATACCAATAATAAACAAAAACTGTTAAACTATATCGAAAACAATAGATTTAAAAATTACCTGATAACAGAATATTTACAAAGCAACAATTCCGAACTTAAATTTCAAAATACAAATATATTATCACAAATTATTATACCACTTAAGCATAATCATTTTGAAATAATATTTGTAATAATTTTAATCATGCTTGTATTCTGTATGTCAAAGCTTCTTAAGTACCTTTTCCCCAATTTATTTTTGAACATCTTTAACTTCATAAAAGCTAAATATTCCTTAGTTACTAAACGTAACACTATTCAAAAATCAGAAGTTGACCCTGACACTTTAAAATCATTAAGCGATAAAGTGGACCAATTATCAGAAACCCTTTAGAATCGGGGACGATTCATTTTAAGAAAGGGGGGAGTTATCACCCTCAGTTACTTAGCGTTCCTTATGTAAATTGTAAACAACTTTTCATAGTCTTTTCGGACTCTTGACAATTCATTCTCAGCCCCCCCATATTTCGGTATTTTAAACAATTTCCATTGAGTCACGAGTAACTCTTCGTGGAATCAATAAACCACCCACGCAGCTTAAAAAGCCTAGCGCGCAAAACACTCAAGGGCTATTTGTAAACAAACTCTTCTTGAGAATAAAAAGCCTAGCGCGCAAAACACTCAATGTCAACAAACTTTTCTTGAGAACAATAAGCCTAGCGCGCACAACACCCAATGTTCATTTGTAAACAAATTCTCCTTCGCCCAAACAGCATCACGAGCTTAAAGCTTTAGCTCGATCAGCAGAAGCTTTGACATCTTCAAAGGCTACTTTGGCCTCAGAACAATATTGTAACTTTAGTCTTAATTTTGTACACAGAAGAAACGGAGTCGTACTCCTCAAATAAAATTATTTTTTTCAAACTCCTAGAAACGGTTTGATTAATTTACACGCATACAGTTGTTGTTGCGTTCGTTCACCTCGAACCTTCCTTTGGGCTCACATACTTTCGTTGTTTCGACTTCGCTTGCATTTGGCGCTTCTCGCATTTCGTCACCCCGCACCCCGCATATTCTATTGCTGTCTACAAACGTAGCACAGAAAACGTTTGATTTGATTTTCGTTTTCTCTTGTTTCTCTTTTCGTTTGTTTGATATACACACCACTTAGAGTGCGTGTGCATATATTCTCTTGTTGCATTGCATACCCCGCACCCCGCTTTTTACATTGCTGCCTACAAACGTAGTTACAGCAAAAGTTTAGCCTGCTAATTTTCGGATCGCTTGGATCACTTTCGTTTGTTTGCTCACACAACGCATTGTTTGCGCGTGTGTGTGTATAAGCAAGTTAGATTTACATAGTCAGCGCCGTTGCGAGGGTAGCTCACAAAGTTTGTGACATTTATTCCTTTTTGATTTCTATAAGTGTTTCCTTTAGTCAACATGTCTGAGACCGAAAAGACAAGTGAAAAGCCACAAATCAGCAAGACAAGTGCAAAACTACAAATGTGCTTGCAAAGATTTGACAAAGTTAGTGCCGATATTGCTCGTATGCAAACAGCAATTAAAGCAAAGACCATTTCGTCTGATAAAACAGAGTTAGCGTGCCGATTAGAGCTTTTAGAAGGTTATATACAAAAGGCAATGGATCTACAGACTGATCTGGATAATTTAAGCCCTCTTAATGATTCTAGAGGGCCATTAGAGGACTTGTGTGTCGTCACAAGAGCGTTGTACATTAACGCATCCAAGCCGACTTCAGGGCCAAGCACTGATCATGATTGCTCCGTAGTTTCGAGCCACCGATCCCAGTTGCCGAAAATGCGTTTGCCAAACGCATGGCAAACATTCGGAGTACAAAAATTGTATGTGCCTGTTTGAAAGCTTAGTCGATAATGACAATTCCTTATCAAACGTCGAAAAGTTCAATCACTTAGTTTCGTGTTTGTCAGATGAAGCATTGGGGGTAGTTAAGCCGTATCAATTAACGGATTGTAACTACCCAAAGGCCCTCGCTAGTCTCAAAGCAGTATATGACAATAAATGTCTTATATTCTTTGATACAGTTTCGCAATTGTTTGACATACCTAGCATGACAAAAGCATCTGCATCGAGTTTGAGATCGATCATAGATACTGTTTATACCAGCGTGGCAACAAAGGGTTAAACCAAAGTTGCGAGCATCTCGCTTAAGCGGAGCTTTCACTCAATGAGAGCTTTCCCCGCTGAGATCTTCTCTCCACATAGGTTTAAGTAATCTCTTATCTTTTTGTAATAGTTAGTCTAAAATAACCAATTGAACTGATCACACGTGAATAAACAATTTGCAAACTTAGTGCAAAAGTGAAATATAAAAAGTGCGTTTGTCTAATCTGCCCTCCTACGTTCGCAAAGAACATTTTGGTCCTTCGAGCCGGATAAGGTTCGCCAACATTTGCATTGGCAAATTATTCAGATAAGTGCTTTTTGTCCTTCCCTTTCTTTCTAATGTTCAAAGTGAAAAGGTGCATAAGTTAAATACATATATACTTTTCCTATTTACATATACAACATATATATCTGGTTATGTGCAAGTGCTTGTTTTAGTGTATTCAATAAAATAAAAATCAAATAAAACATTTACATTGCATTAAAGCAAACTTGCATTTACGGTTATGTATGTATGTATATACATACGTATGAGCAGCCAACGTATATAAAAGTACATTGCTGAGACACCAAAGGTGCATATGTACAGTGGTCCATATTTTATAAAACTAATATCAAAAAGTTAATTACAACAGCATACATAAAAATATATAATAATTAAATCCTCATCTACTTATATATTCTCCACCATCCATACACATATATATATTTTTTCAAACATACATATATACCTATATAAAATTTTAAAACATAAATATACACACACATATATATTTTTTTTCAACATCCATAAACACATAATATAAAAGTACATTGCTGAGACACCACAGCTGCATATGTACAGTGGTCCATATCTAATATACATAAAAATCAATCAAAAAAAAGGAGCAATTACATATTAAACGTGACATTATCATATTTTTTTCATATTGTATATATACATATACATACATATATTTTTCTATGCACATACATATATTTTCACCCCCTACAAACAGATAAATTCACGCCAACATACATATATACCTAAGTACATATATGTATGTATGTACGCGGTCTTTTGCAAAGGTTAAAGACTCGCTATTAAATACCGCATACCCAAGTACCGCAAATTCTATTAAATACATACATCCCGCTAGTTCAGTACCGCTTTGCGAATTCTGCGGCACCTGCGCTAGAAGTGCGCTCAGCATCAAGGGAATTTAATACCCTTTAAATACTTCAACTTATTTTCGGGGTATATCCGATACAGTACTTATTTTGGGGTATATCCGACTTGTAATATCCTTTACAATACTTCTACTTATTTTTGGGGTATATCCGACTTGTAATATCCTTTACAATACTTCTACTTATTTTTGGGGTATATCCGACTTGTAATATCCTTTACAATACTTCTACTTATTTTTGGGGTATATCCGATTTGTAATATCCTTTACAATATTTCTACCTATTTTTGGGGTATATCCGACTTGTAATATCCTTTACAAAACTTCAACTTATTTTCGGGGTATATCCGATACTGTACTTATTTTTAGGGTATATCCGACACAGTACTTTTTTTGGGGTATATCCGATTTGTAATATCCTTTACAATATTTCTACTTATTTTTGGGGTATATCCGACTTTTGAATACCCTCTAAAATTTTTAAATTTATTTTTTTTGAGTATATCCTACTTGTAATATCCTTTACAATATTTCTACTTAGGTTTGGAGTGTATCTGACCTTTGAATACTCTCTAAAATTTTTGAGTATATCCTACTTGTAATATCCTTTACAATATTTCTACTTAGGTTTGGAGTGTATCTGACCTTTGAATACTCTCTAAAATTTTTTAAAAAAATTTATCTCTTTCAAATTATCCGATTCTAAAACAAACTTTTAACCAAGTGGCTCGTGTAAGAGCCTACACGAGTGTATATGCCTACTGATCCCAAAAAGGCTTCATCAAATCGGCTTTCTGTTCCAACAAGCCAACACCGAAGATCAAGTTCTCTTCCCAATCCAAAATTAGAAAAATTTACTCCACCAATTGTGAGAAAAGCTTCTACTCCAGCTACCTCAAAAACCGTGCCAAAGATTTCAATTAATAATCCTCCAATTACAAGATCTGTAACACAAAAAACGGCAGTGCTCCAAAACATGGCGTTGGCAGCCTTTATTACTGTCACTGACAAGCTCAGTCAATTCGAATCCAAGCTCATCAATTCAACTGAAGTGTCTCTCTACACACACAAAGTCAGATTGGAACAAGTTCGATCCTTATGGGAAAAAGTCGAACTAGAATATGAGCGCTGTTCCAAAGCAATAGCACCAGCAGATTCTAATCCAGAGGATAAAATTACCATGCAATCAAAGTACGATTATTGTTATTCGGTTTATGAGCGATGTGCAGCTCAACTGAGTGAGTTTATCGAACGTGCAACTTCTTTGAATACCACTCCTACGCAAACAGTTGCTTATCCCTCAAATTCCAGAGGTTGCAGCCTACCGCCTTGTGATACAGAAATCTTTAAAGGAGATTATCTAAAGTGGCCAACTTTCCGAGATCTCTTCACTGCTATTTATGTCAATAATCAAAGATTATCTCCAGTTGAAAAACTATTTCATTTAAATTCCAAAACCAGTGGAGAAGCTAATTCCATAGTGGCGAAGTTCCCTCTCACTAACGATGGTTTTGAATCCGCCTGGAGCGCTTTACAAGAACGTTTCGAAAATAAACGCCTTTTAGTCAATAGTCAACTCAAAATTTTATTTAGTTTATCCATTGTTCATCTTGAATCTGGTTCCGCATTAAAAGAATTACAAAGCACCATCCAAAATTGCTTAATAGCATTGGAGCATTCCAAAATATCTACAAAAAATTGGGATTGTTTACTAGTTTTCCTTTGTTCATCAAAACTGCCCAAACTCACTCTATCATTGTGGGAACAGTCATTGGCTAACAAGGCTGAAATACCCTCCTGGGATGATTTGAATACATTCCTAAGCGAACGTTATCGCACCTTGGAAGCAATTGAGGATGTGAAAATCTCCGCTACACCGTCGTCTCATCCGAAACAGACTAAAAATCAACCTTCAATGAAAAAACTTCAGTCTTTCGAAACCAAGGTCAATGCAAAAACCAGAACCTGTGATCTCTGCTCACAAGAAAATCATCCGATTCGTTTCTGTCCTCGTTTTCTACAAATGAATGTGCCTCAGAGAGAAGCATTCATTAAGCAGAAGAAACTATGTCTTAACTGCTTCGCCAGAGGGCACCACCTGAGAGATTGTCCTAGCTCTCATAACTGTTTTACGTGTAAAGGACGTCATAACAGTCTCCTACATCGAAATGAGTCAACATCCAATAATCAAAATTCCAGTGTAACCAATACACATATTGCTCAAACAAAACAATCGACTCCTACAAGTTGCGAAAATGTGCAAAGTTATATTGTTGCACAAAAACGCAATGTTTTATTAGGTACTGCTATTGTTAATATTCAACATAAAGGCACTACATATCCTGCCAGAGCTTTAATCGATTCAGGATCAGAAGGATCTTTTATTTCCGAGAGACTATTCAATATGATCAAATTACCTTTCCAACCGGTTCAGGCGAAAATTTCAGGTATTAATGAGGTATCATCTCCTACTCAAAAGCTATGTCAGTTCTTGATATCCTCGCCCACACGACCACGCATGCAAATTGATACATCTGCTTATGTATTACGAAAGTTGGCTGGGAATTTACCATCCGATACCATTCCTAGCTCAAAATTAAGAAATATGCCAAACATCCAATTAGCAGATCCAGCATTCTCTAAAAGTGCACAAATTGACGTGCTTCTCGGCGCTGATGTCCTGCCATCTATCCTTTTAAATGGCTTTAAATCCAAAATATGTGGAACTCTTTTAGGTCAAGAAACTATTTTTGGATGGATAATCTCTGGTCCACTTTCAACTGAACCATCCAGATCCATTTCATCCTTCTCAACTCAATTATATCATTCTACAGAAGAACCCCTCGATAAACTTCTCACAAAGTTTTGGGAGGTGGAGGATATTCCAGTGAAACCAACACCGGAAAATGATATATTTTGTGAAGAATACTTCCAACGAACAACACACAGGAATGAATCCGGAAGATATGTTGTATCGCTTCCATTTCGAGACCCAGAACATATAAACATAGGACATTCCAGATCCATTGCATTGTCGCAGTTCTTGAAAAACGAATCTCGTCTGAATAAAACTCCTCAGCTCAAGAGAGATTACGATTCCATCATCCAAGAATACCTTGATCTAGACCACATGCGCAAAGTCACTCCTGACGATCATTCTACTAACTTCTATTTACCACATCATGCTGTCTTTAAACCAGACAGTACTACTACTAAAGTCCGCGTTGTATTCAATGCTTCCAGCAAATCAACGAATGGTGTTAGTCTCAACGATACCCTTTATCCAGGTCCTATTCTGCAGTCCGATTTAACTTTACAACTGTTGAAGTGGCGTTTCTTCAAAATCGTGTTTAATGCCGATATAACAAAAATGTATCGACAAATACTAGTTAATCCTTCACATACGCCATATCAAAGAATCCTATTCCGTAATGCAGAAGGTGGAGTTTGTGACTACGAACTAAGCACTGTTACTTTCGGAGTCAACTGCGCTCCATTTCTAGCCATTCGTGTCCTTCAACAACTTGCAAGCGACATTCAAAAGGAATATCCGTTAGCAACCGATATCATACGATCATATATGTATGTCGATGATATATTAGCAGGTGCTCACTCCGAATCAATTGCAATTTCGATGATTTCCGAGCTTCAAAATGCTCTAAGTGCAGCAGGGTTTCCATTACGTAAATGGACATCCAACAAGAAAGCAGTGTTGAAACATATTCCCAACGATCACTTGCTACATACAGATTTTTTGAACCTAGAAGAAGCTAGCACGGCAAAAACTCTCGGAATTCGGTGGAAAGCGACGTCGGACGAGTTTTATTTTGTGGCTCCTAAAATTGCTAACCAGTCCACTTACACTAAACGTGAGGTTTTAGCCCACATTGCAAAGTTATTCGACCCAGCAGGATGGCTGGCTCCTTTTGTAGTGCAAGCAAAAATGTTCATGCAACAACTGTGGCTACAGGAGTTGCAATGGGATGATTGCTTGCCAGACGATCTTCTCCAAAAATGGCATGACTTCCTTCGTAGCTACATCCATTTAGAAGAAATTCGGATCCCTCGATGGATAGGTTTCCACCCACAAACAAAAATCCAATTTCACGGTTTTTGTGATGCTTCTCAACGAGCTTACGGTGCAGCGATTTACGTCCGAGTTCAACATGGTCACCGTATTTCATGCCGTCTCCTTACCGCAAAGTCGCGCGTTGCCCCTGTGAAAACAATATCTTTACCCCGACTCGAACTATGTGGAGCTGTCCTTCTTACAGAACTAATTGGAGCTTGCCTTCCCCAATTGCCACTCGAAACGTATGAATTGTTTTGTTGGACCGACTCGACTATCGTACTGGCCTGGCTTAGTAAGCCACCTTGTACATGGACAACCTTTGTGGCCAATAGAGTGGCAAAGATTGTCCGATCTACTTCTATTACTCAATGGCATCATGTCCAATCCGAGGACAATCCAGCGGACTTACCAAGTCGTGGCATGGCCTCACAGGAATTGATATCTAATGATTTATGGTGGCATGGTCCAAAATGGCTAAGGACACCACAGGATCAGTGGAGAATATCAAATCAGCCACTCCAAGATATAATTCCAGAACAAAGATCCATCAAAGCACACACTGCTTCTACGACTCCACATATCGATCTTCTTGAACGTTTTTCCGACCTAGGACGAGCGTTGCGGGTACTATCCTATGTATTGCGCTTCGGTAAAAAATGCAAAAATGTGCATCCATCGATTTCAAAGCAGCTGAGTGCATATGAAATCGATAGTACTCTTCAACTTCTTATTAAATCCACTCAACGCATCCATTATTCGAATGAGTACGAATGCCTCTCTCGAAAGAAATCTATTCCTCCTTCCAGTTCTTTACTCAATTTAAATCCATTTGTCGATAGCAATGGAATCCTGAGAGCATGTGGTCGGGTTCGCTCCTCACCCGACTTGAGTTATGATGAGCGACATCCTATACTCCTACCATATTCTAGCACCTTTTCTAGGTTACTAGTTCGTTTTACTCATCGCATAGCACTTCACGGAGGGAATCAACTCCTAGTGCGCCTTATAAGGTCCAAATATTGGATTCCAAAACTCCGTAATTTGGTAAAAGGTACAATTAACTCCTGTAAGGTTTGTGCGATTCATAAAAAGAGGCTACAATCACAGCTTATGGGTGATTTACCCGTTCATCGGACAACTTTTTCCCGACCATTTTCTTACACAGGTATGGATTTTGCCGGTCCATTTGAAATAAAAAGCTTTACAGGACGGGCGTGTCGCATTTCCAAAGGATATGTTTGCGTATTCGTCTGTTTCTGCACTAAAGCCATCCACTTGGAACCAACAACTGATTTAACAACTGACGCGTTCCTTGCAGCCTTTTCTCGTTTTGTATCCAGACGTGGATGTCCTCTAAAGGTGTTCTCCGATAACGGAAAGAATTTTGTTGGAGCTTCGAGAGCTCTTAATGATGATTTTCTTCTTGCCACGAAAGATAGCATAACTTCGAATTTCATCCATCAAAATCTGACTTGGCACTTCATACCCCCAGGTGCTCCTCACATGGGAGGACTCTGGGAAGCAGGAGTCAAAAGCTTTAAAACCTTATTCTATAAATCTACATCCTTTGTAAAATATACCTTCGAAGAGTTTGCTACACTACTTTCCAAAATTGAAGCGTGCCTCAATTCACGGCCAATTTCGCCAATGTCTGAGGACCCAACTGATCCATTGGCCTTGAGTCCTGGTCATTTTCTTATTGGAGGGCCTTTATTGTCCATATCAGAGCCTGAGATTAAAGAGAAGACATCTTCAATCATTAATCGATGGCAACGGTTAAAAGCACTCCAACAACAATTCTGTATTCGTTGGAAACATGAATATTTAAAGGAATTACATAAGCGTAACAAATGGCAATCTCCGAAGAAAAACCTCGAAGTGAATGATTTGGTTATAATTAAGGAAGACAACCTCCCCATTAACGAATGGCGTCTTGGTCGTATTTTACAAACTTATCCTGGAGCCGATGATCAAGTTCGCGTTGTTGATCTCCTCACCTCCAGAGGCATCATCAAGCGTCCAATCACAAAGCTTATCCTTCTTCCAGTCCAAGATGAGGTTCCTTCATCTTTCAGTTGCGCGGATATCAAAACTACAAATTAATCTATTTTTTTTTCCATTTTTTATTTTTTCATGTTATTTCATTCCATTCACTCATATACAGTCCACATTCATACACAGTACTGATTCATAACTGAGATGGCACCTCGCACTAACATTCGTGAAGAGCGCAGATGTACTCGAGGAACTGAGTCCTTCCGTTGCCGAGTCTGCCGCGGTATTCACCCTCTGCGAAGATGCAGACGTTTTTTGCGACTTAATGCCGAAAAACGTCTAAGAGCTGTCCTAATAAATAAATATTGTGCCAATTGTTTAGCTCATGAGCATTCGCAGGGGAAGTGCCGAAGCAATGACAAATGCCGCATCTGCAATCGTGCCCATCACACTCTTCTTCATTTTCATGAACACCGTCTTCGACGCTCTCCTAGCGTACAACCGGCAACCCAGGTCCAATCGCCGTCTCTGACCACGCTGCTGCATCACCGCAATCCCAAACTACTACCCACCGCAACCATCTTGATCGATAATGGAGGCAAAGTTTTCGAGACACGTGCATTGATTGATGCATGCACTTCGGTATCGAGGATCGATGCATCCTTTGCGTCTGCTATGCGTTTGGCTAGCGTCAATGTTGGACGGGAAGCAGCGTGTGCAGCAGTCATCCGGTCCAAGGCTGCCGATGGGTTCCGGTTGGACGCGGTGCTTCAGCTCGAGCATCCACTACAATTCCGTACACCATTAATTGACATCAATCCCTCTGTCAGGGAGCGGTTTGAAGGCCTAATCCTGGCTGACAGTAACTTCGACAAGCCTTCCACCGTATCCATCGTTCTTGGAGCCGATGTATATTCAGACATCGCTCGAGAAGGCTTCCACTCAAGCAAGTCTGGCGGACCTGTGGCTCTACGCACAGTTTTTGGTTGGACGTTGTCGGGCGCTTGTAACTAATTAAGCTAATCTTTTTGCTTCTTTGTTTAACATCACTACTTAATACTACTTAATGATTACTGAATTACATTTTGAAATTGCATACAATGCAAGGGCGGCGGGATGTTTATACCAGCGTGGCAACAAAGGGTTAAACCAAAGTTGCGAGCATCTCGCTTAAGCGGAGCTTTCACTCAATGAGAGCTTTCCCCGCTGAGATCTTCTCTCCACATAGGTTTAAGTAATCTCTTATCTTTTTGTAATAGTTAGTCTAAAATAACCAATTGAACTGATCACACGTGAATAAACAATTTGCAAACTTAGTGCAAAAGTGAAATATAAAAAGTGCGTTTGTCTAATCTGCCCTCCTACGTTCGCAAAGAACAGATACGGTGTCTGCTATTTATGCCTCGTTGTCGTCGTTAGGTAACGACAAGACATTGCTAATGCAATGATAATTCACATGGTCATGGCAAAAGTAGATCATGTTACCAAATCTCGTTTTGAAGAGCAGCTTGACTATGATACGCTGCCATCTTGGGAAGATTGTGCTAGACAACTGAATAAAAGGTATTAGTATCTGTCAGCAGAAGAGTCAACTCGTGACAAAACAAAGTCGCGAGGTGATGCTAAGAAGCCACATCAGTTTAAATCGTCCTTTGCTTGTGCTGATGGAGGGCGTTCATCATCGTCTGTGTGCGTCTTTTGCAAGGCAGAAACGCACAATATTGATTCGTGTCTATCGTTTACTGCAATATCAGTGATGCAGCGTTTTGAATTCGTCAAAACACAAAAGTTGTGCCTAAATTGTTTGGTTGTGGGGCATATGGTGTCACAATGTAAGGCATCAAAATGTCGAATTTGCTCGAAGCCTCACCATTCGTTGCTTCACAGGTATACTACCTCTGCTCAAGGTGAGGTATCCACACTTCAAGCGACTATGTCAGACGCGTATTTGGGGCATGTAGCAACCAATGAACAAATTGTTCTCGCCACAGCTGTCGTTAATGTAAAAGACAGATTTGGCAAGCTGCATCCTGCACGAGCCTTACTTGATAGTGGCTCCCAAATCAATTTGATGACTGAGAGTATGGCACAGATGTTACGACTCAAGCGGGAGCCAACATCTCTAGCTATATCGATGGTTGGTGGTGCAACAATAGATAGCAAAAATAAGGTATGTGCTTCTATTCAGTCACGCATAAATTCACGCAACTTTTCGGCGGAATGTTGGGTATTGAAATCCATCTCAACAACACAGCCTGGACATTCAATGGGTATTTCAAATTGGAAAATACCCAAAAATATAAAACTGGCAGACCCAGAATTCAATAGACCAGCGAAGGTGGACATTCTTTTGGGAGCAGAATTGTTCTACGAATTATTGTGCGTTGGGCAAATAAAATTAGGTTCTGAACTTCCTATAATGCAAAAAACGCTGCTAGGATGGATAGTAGCAGGCAAATGTACTGGACAAGTGCCTAGGCATCAGTTCAGTGGGTGTTTAATGGCCCAAACTAATTGTTCTCTCGACTCGGTAGTTAACCGTTTCTGGGAATTGGATCAATCTCCGTTCGAGTCGAAGGCTGTTCGCCAAACAGCTGAACAACAGGCTTGTGAACTGTTCTTCGAGAAAACTGTAAAGCAGTTATCTTCTGGTCGTTTCCAAGTGGATTTCCCTTTCAAGACCGATCCAAAGGTTCTTGGCCTGTCCTTTCAAACTGCTGAAAGGCGTTTTTTGCAACTTGAGCGTAAAATATCAAAGGATGCAGTTCTTAAAACTATGTACCATGACTTCATGAACGAGTATTTAGAATTGGGACACATGTCCATTTTGAAGTCAACTCCTCTAGAACAGCATTACCCGATCATGACCCCCCATTATTTTTTTGGGTTTCAAAAATTTTTCGAGTTTTTTGAGGTTAACTCAAAACTCAGACGTGCTACGTAAATTTTTGACTTCGGATTCGGACTTAGAAGGACAAAATACATGATAAAACATATAACGCATGCTCAGATCAGGATTCTATATCTTTTAGAGGATATCCAAAGGTTTTTTAGTTTTGTGAGGTTATGTCGAAGTCCAGACGCGATGGCGAAATTCTGACCTCGGATTCGGATTCAGCGACCCAAAATACATATAACTGCATATGCCGCTTACCCAGATCATGAAACTTTTTTTTTTTTGTGGGCCTGTGTAATCATTTAAATACTTTTGGCAACAGCGACAGCTCAACAGCTCCTGCATCGAAGGGCCCTACGACAGCATGAAGCGGATTTTGTGAGTGAGTAAGATAATAAAAACCCCGTATGTATAAACAATAATGATTATGGGCAGTCAATTACGTCCACGTACCGTCATGTGATAGAGAGTACAGTTTGCGACTATATGTCTAAAAATAATTATCTAAATTAGTTCCCCGTGCGCATAGAAATATTCTGAATATCTTAAATTTTATATACTTGGTGAAACCCAAGTCATGTCTTATCTTGAAATCGAAATTAAAATTTGTAATAAATGAAGTTTGTAAGCATCATGTATAATAAAACTCCCGTTTAATCGTCTCTTTATGGTTCGTCGCATGGTTGGGGAAATCGGGGGAAGGTATACAAGGTAAAGCTACTGACTGCGTTCAACTTGGTGGGCGCCAGTGTGATCCTTGTCCCTACTTTCTTCAAGTTGACGCACTACCTCCACGTGGTTTTCCCTGGATTGTAACTTAGCAACCGCTGAGTTATAAACCAAAGTGCACGGCGGGATCCTAATCCTTAAATTAGGTTTTGGCGTAGGACTTGATATCCACCCAAGGAAAACAGCACATCAGTGAAGAATGCAAGAGGAGCCTCGGATAGATACCCGAAAAACGTTGACGACCACGGAAAATTCAAAAAGGACAATGATCTGAGAGTATGCACTTGGAACGTACGCACATTGTACAGGCCTGGTGCCACTCAACAACTAGTGGATACTCTGAGCAATCTGAAGGCTGACATTACAGCTATCCAGGAAATGCGATGGAACGGAAAGGGGTGCATGAAGAAAAGGAATTGTGACATATACTACAGCTGTCATACAGATAGGCGCGAGTTTGGTTGTGGATTCGTCGTAGGAGCCAGGCTACGGCACCGAGTCTCACAGTTTACACCTGTAAATGAGAGACTTGCGACGATCCGAGTAGCTGCCAGATTCTTTAACATCAGCCTTATCTGTGCACATGCACCAACGGAGGAGAAGGACGACGCCGTCAAGGATGCTTTCTATACAGAACTCGACCGAGTGTATAGCCGCTGCCCGTCACATGACATTAAGATCCTCCTCGGAGATTTTAATGCCAAAATCGGACGGGAAAGCATCTTTGGAGCAACCGTTGGACAGCAAAGTCTACATGAGTCTACCTCGGCAAACGGGCTTAGACTTATAGGTTTTGCTGCTGCGCACAATATGACAGTTAGCAGTACAAGATACCGTCATCTCAACATCCACAAAGCAACCTGGCTGTCACCTGATCGTCTGACTTGCAACCAGATTGATCATGTTGTGATCGATGCAAGGCATGCGTCTAGCATACTTGATGTGAGATCGTGCCGGGGTCCTAACATCGACTCTGACCACTACCTAGTCGCAGCCAAGGTTCGCGCACGGTTGTGTGTCGCGAAAATCTCACGTCAAGATATGCCAAGAAAGCTTGACATCGAAAAGCTGCAATCACAACAGCACAGGGATGCCTTCTCCGCTCGACTCTCAGGCCGACTTGGCCAGCACCCTCCAACGCCTATAAATACGTCAGATATGTGGACGTGCATATCTACCGCCATTAATACTTCTGCTGTGGAAGTCCTTGGATTCCAACGTCCCCCAAAACGGAATTCATGGTATGATCAGGAGTGTCGGGAAGCGACTGCTGCAAAGAACGCTGCATACAGGCGGACGCTGCAAGCAGGAGCCACACGAGCAGTGGTGGATATTTATAGGACGCGGAGAAGAAATGAGAAGCGCCTTTTCAGGAGGAAGAAGCAGGAGATGGAAAGGCTTGAGTGTGAGAAGTTGGAGAATAGCAGGAGCAGGAATGATGCCCGCGACTTTTATCGAAGGGTCAAACGCATGACTCAAGGGTATAAGTCTGGATCGCTTGCCTGCAGGAGGGATGATGGAAATCTTGTCACAGATGCAGAGACAGTACTCAGGTTATGGAGGGATCACTTTGAAAGGCTTTTGGCTGGAGACAACCAAGAGCCTGATGAAGAAGATCCACTAACCCCAATCAGAGAGGATGGTGTTGAAGTTCCCATCCCTAGCCATACGGAAGTCGAAGTCGCCATACAACGACTCAAAAACAATAAAGCCGCGGGAGCGGACGGACTACCGGCGGAATTGTTTAAGGCTGGAGGCGATGAGTTGGTAAGGAGCATGCACCAGCTCATTTGCAACGTATGGTTAGCGGAAAGCATGCCCAATGATTGGAACCTGAGTATGATCTGCCCCATTCTGAAGAAGGGTGATGCAACACAACGCACCAATTATCGTGGCATCAGTCTTCTTCCCGTCGCATACAAAGTTCTCACGAGCGTAATGTGTGAGCGACTTAAGCCATATGCTGAAGCATTGATCGGACCGTATCAATGCGGCTTTCGCCCTGGTCGGTCCACAGTCGACCAGATCTTCACACTACGCCAGATCCTGGAGAAAGCGTATGAGAACCAAATCGACACCTACCACCTGTTTGTCGATTTTAAAGCTGCTTTTGATAGTCCACGGCGAGGACGCCTTTTCGCCACCATGTCTGAGCTTGGTATTCCTGCAAAGCTAGTACGGCTTTGTAGTATGACATTGAGCAACACCATCAGCTCTGTCAAGGTAGGAAATGACCAGTCCGAAACCTTCAGTACCAGGCGGGGTCTCAGACAAGGCGACTCGCTGTCTTGTGTGCTCTTCAACCTGCTAATGGAGAGTGTCATAAGGAAAGCTGGAGTGCATCGAGGGGGCACAATACTGGGACAGAAATGTGTCCAGCTCCTTGGTTACGCTGATGATATTGACATCATTGGTCGTACCAAGCGTGATGTGACGGCGGCTTTTGGAGCTATTGAAAGAGAATCGGCTAGAGTTGGTCTTGCAGTGAATATGGGCAAAACAAAGTTTATGGTGTGCAGTAACCGAGAGACGCGGCGTCTTGACTCTCATCTTACTGCTGGAGACTATGACTTTGAGTCGGTCAAGGACTTTGTCTATTTAGGAACTGCAGTGACCAGCAACAACGATGTCAGCCTGGAGATCAAGCGGAGGATCACACTTGCCAACAGAAGTTACTTTGGGCTCAGTAGGCAAATGAACAGCAGAGCTCTCTCTCGAAAGACGAAGTTAACCCTTTACAAGGCACTCATCATCCCAGTGCTTCTATATGGTGCGGAAGCCTGGACGGTGACGCAGTCAGATGCAGCTGCTCTTGGTGTCTTCGAGAGAAAAATTCTTCGCAAGATCTTCGGACCTGTTTGCGTTGGCGGAACCTACCGTATCAGGTGGAACGACGAGCTGTATGAGCTATATGGCGATGTGGACATAGTCAAGCGAATTAATATTCAGCGACTTCGCTGGCTTGGCCACATAGCCCGTATGGAAGGAACAACTCCAGCTCGATCCGTTTTCGATGCGGTAGTTGGCGGACAACGTAGGAGAGGAAGACCACGCGCACGTTGGAGTGACCAGATGGACGCAATTCTGGCGACGCTTGGGATCACCAACTGGCGGAGTCGCGCACAGGACAGAGGAGCGTGGAGGCAAATCGTGCATCAGGCTGTACCCCGTTAGGGGTGTTTATGCCATATATATATATATGGTTCGTCGCAGGAACAATAGGTATGCGATAGTTCAGCAGCCACAGTAAATAATATGTAGATTATACAAGGGGTGACCCAAACCATACAATGGCGTCACCAAGGCAGGGTGGGTAAAGAAGGGAGCACGTGTGACATCTAGTGCGTCCCAATGACCCTATTTCGAAATCAGTCATCCATAAACCAGTTCATTGATCAAACCGACTTACATAGAACCTCCTTTTATTTTATCATCTAGTTAGAGAAGTAAAAGTGCACTTAATTTTTATTCTTATGAGGCCGTAGGACCAGATTAGGAAAGAACCCCGCCCCATCCGGCGAGCAGAAAGCCCGGAGCAAGAAGTGCACGAAGCCTAGTCAGTCATACACAAGTTGAATTTCCTTTCGATGAGAAGACGTTTCAACGCGCTTACTACATAAAGATAAAATGGCGCCCAACGTGGGGCCCGAACGAGATGTTACCACCATCAGTGATAATCTCTTTTCTCAATTATTAGAATAATTGGCATCTAACCCAAAAGGCTAGATGACACAACATCTTCATTGTCAATTATACGAATAATTGTTGCCTAGAAGAAGAGGTATTGGTGTAAACATCGTTGCAAAGGCTCCAATACAAATTGCGTGTATGTATATCATCGGCACCCAAAACAAAAAGCCATGAAAAGCAATTAGTATTAAATATTTAAAAAGAAGCAAACGACACCATAAGCAATAATAAGACCTTACTGCAATAAAGCTTCACATTCACATCTATATATTAATCCATCCACTATAAATTACATTTTTGAAAGGACAAACCAAAACGAGTGTTAAAGCTTATAGATCAGGTGTATCCATAGTATGGAACAGCGATCACAATTCTGATAAAAGGATTGATCGACCTGCATGGACTGCATGATCACGAGTAGCTTTAATCTTTAATTTTCGATTTTGTAAAACGGATGCTGCAATTTACCAATATATGAGAGTGCGAATGGAACTTTGATTTCTGGAATAGCGAATAGTAGCTGGTAATTAACTAGCGTTCGACCAAATCAAACCCATTTGTAGCTGTCATATCGTTTTTGATTAATTTAACGGTCCGCAAAATAAACACTGTCAATTGATTTCCCTAGAATCGGAAAAGGAATCGCGAGCAACTATAGTATATTCATTGGAAGCTCGACCTTTACAATTCAAAGAAATTAATTTCAGTACCATAGTATTCTTTTAAGCGAACAACTAATGACTTTTTGACGAATAGGATTATTTACTGGCCTGAACGAAAACATCCTTTTGGGAAAGCGACGAACCAAAAATGTAATGAAATTATTATAAACCATTTAAAAATTATAAACTTAGCAAAATGTCTGTTAGGCACAGCCACGAAGATTTAAGCGACACCCTGCAGCAGCAAGACCCATTTTGTGGAAGTTGTCACGAACCTATGAATTCTAAAGAATTAACGGCAGTCTCGCCATGCAAGCATAAATTTCATAATCAATGTATATTACGATCTCTCCAAAACAATAGAAGCTGTCCGGTTTGTAAGAATCCGTGTACGGTTAGACAATTGTCGCTATCGAATAACAATTTGGCAGCTGAATTAGATGCAGCTGAACAAGCACGTGAATTAATAACGCTTGGCCTTAATGATAACCAAGGCAACGTTAATACTTCCATAGGAAACCGATCAGTAGGTAGAAACCGTAGAGGAGGTACTCCTCGACGCGGAATGTCAACCAGGTCCACTAATAAAAATAGTCAGAACCAACACTGCACTGTCAATAATAACAATAACGGTCAAAAACCTTTGAATGCAGTACCCAACCAGACAACTAGTACGGTCCATTTTGATTCCTTATTACAAAATGCTTTGCGAAATCAACAATAGCAGATTATGCAAAATGTCACAGCGTTAATACAAAATCAATTAGCGAATATCCATATACATAAGGAGCAGCACATCTCACCTCCGCCCATTGCGAGCGTTGATCTCCCTCGTAGCGTTAACATGAATCAGAGTCAAAATGATAGTAGTAATCGATCCTTGAATAACAGTACCTTAATACCGCCAGAAAAAGTGTCGAACATTATCCAGAACTGGCATCTAAAGTTCGAAGGTTCCAAAAGTGGCTTGGCTACGGAAGATTTTCTATATAGAGTACGCTCTATGACAAACCAGAACTTATACGGTAATCACAGCCTATTGTGTGACCATTTGCATCTACTTTTGGTAGGCAAGGCTAACGAATGGTTCTGGAAATTCCACAAAACATATCCACATTTTACTTGGAATACATTTTGTGTAGAGTATAGGAAGACATTTGAGGACATTGAAACAGATATGGATATTTGGGAATCCATAAACTCTATTCGACAAGGTGAAAAAGAATCCTTTGAAGAATTTCAATTTGAAGTCGAGAAACTTGTTACTCGGTTAAGAAATCCCATACAAGAAGAATCTCTAGTGCGACTCTTAATTCGGCATTCCAAACCGTCTCTTCGCTACGAGCTAATGCACTTGAACATACTTACATTAGCTAGGCTACGAGAAGAAATTCGTACACATGAGCAATTCTGTAAACAGAACAGAACACAACCATCTAGATTCAATAGACCTTTTGTTTCCGAGCTAGATGATACTTCAGAAGTAGCAGCTATGCAGCACAAAAGCATCAAATGTTGGAACTGTGGCAAATCTGGGCACCGTTATGACGTTTGTTTTGAGCCACATTCTATTTTTTGTTACGGCTGTGGTAAGAAGGACACTTACAAGCCAAACTGCCTATCATGCAATCCTTCGGAAAACCCTCCGTCGGATGCGCGGAAGATTCCGGCGCACCCGTCTCATTAAATCTTAATAACGCAATTCAGACTGAAATTCCATCGCAAAGTCTGACCAGTCAGAAATATTCTGATAATAAAGACCAAACCTCATCGTATAGACGTCTACCTTTTCATGCTCGATACTCAAATTATCTGTCAGCACGACAGCGTATATTGGGTAAAATAGACAGTTTAGACAGGAAACCTAAAAGCAGTCGTTCCACACTACGCATGCGAAGATTTTGGAAGAAAGTTCGCTCGTGTCGTAAAAAGCTAGTAGAGTCTATATTTACCAATTCAGACAACCGTTTGTACACCGAAATAAATATAGAAGATAAGGAATACATAGCTCTTCTTGATTCAGGTGCAACCCTTTGTTGTCTCGGAGGCAAAGCCGCCACTCAACTGTTAATGCACCCGAAAACAAAAAGATGCTCCGGTCGTATTAGAACAGCCAATAACGCAGAATGTCCAGTTCTAGGCATGCTAACAACTAATGTCAAATATCAAGGCATAAGTAAGACAATTGAATTTTACATTATCCCTGATCTAAAACAAGATGTTTGTCTTGGAATTGATTTTTGGCGCGACTTTGGTCTTCTTAAGAATATCATGAGAACTTCTAACAGCATATCTGAACTAGATGTTGGAAAAGACAACAACTTAGACGATCCACCAAAAATGCATATTCTTTCCGAACAACAACAGCGAGAATTAGACTTAGTCATTCAAAAACTTCCCTCCTACGAGAAAGAAGGACTAGGTCGAACACAGGTTATCGAACACAGTATCGATGTCGGGGAATCCAAGCCCATAAAACAACGACACTGGCCCGTTTCACCAGCTAGGGAGAAACTCATGTTCGCAGAGATAGATAATATGTTGGCCATGGATGTTATCGAGCTATCGAATAGTCCATGGAGCAGCAATTATGTTTTAGTACAAAAAGGAAGCAAGACTCGTTTGTGTCTCGATTCACGCGAGGTAAACAAACACACACGGAAAGATGCTTATCCACTTCCCCATGTGGATGGTATCTTGAGTCGTCTTCCTCCAGCCCGCTATATTACTGGGTTGGACATGAAGCACGCTTTTCGGCAGATACCACTAGAAAGAAAGTCACGGCAGTATACGGCATTTACTGTACCGAATCGTCCACTTTACCAATACAAGGTTATGCCTTTCGGACTTTGTAATGCAGCACAGACTCTCTGCCGATTAATGGATCAAGTCATACCAGCACATCTTCGTATCTTTGTATACCTAGATGACTTGTTAATCTTGTCAGATGATTTTAGTTCGCATGTGTCACTTTTAAGCGAAATAGCAACTTACCTTCGACACGCAAATCTTACGATAAATATCGCTAAATCGAAATTCTGTATGAATGAAATTAAGTATTTAGGTTTCATAATAGGAAATGGGCGAATTAAAACTGACCCAGGCAAGGTAATTGCAATCAGACAGTTTCCGATACCATCTACAGTTAAACAACTGCGGAGATTTTTGGGACTGTGCGGTTGGTATCGCCGATTCGTCGACGGATACGCCACACTCTCAATGCCTCTTACAGATTTGTTAAGAAAGAACAGAAAATACTGTTGGAGCAATGAAGCTGATAACGCGTTTTCAAAACTCAAAGAAAAGCTAACTACCGCACCTATATTAAGTACACCTGATTTTTCTAGACCATTTTTATTACTATGCGACGCAAGTCAATACGGACTTGGTTGTGTCCTTGCACAAGCCAATAGTGATGGAAGGGAAATGCCGATAGCATACATGTCCAGCAAACTCACTAAAGCTCAGCGCAACTAATCCGTCACAGAATTAGAATGCTTAGCAGTTATCCAAGGTATTTACAAATTTCGTTCTTATATTGAAGGACAAGAATTCACGGTAATAACTGACCACTCCGCGCTGAAATGGTTGATGAATCAGAAAGATTTGTTAGGTCGATTGGCGCGCTGGTCACTTAAACTGCAAGGATTTAATTTCTCAATTCAGCATCGTCGAAGTTCACAAAATGTGGTAGCCGATACATTATCTCGTCGCGATGAAGATGAAGTTAGTGAATTCTCGAGTTTTGGCCCAATCGTTGATTTGTCTTCGAAAGAATTCACCTCTACAGAATATGAAGAACTGAAGAAACGAATATCAGAAAATATTGCGAGACTTCCAGATTTAAAAATTGTCGATAACCTTATTTATAAACGTACCGAGTATTCAACAGGAGACTTAATTCAAGACT
This sequence comes from Zaprionus capensis, assembly GCA_018903675.1. NCBI lineage: Eukaryota > Metazoa > Arthropoda > Insecta > Diptera > Drosophilidae > Zaprionus > Zaprionus capensis. The sequence continues at coordinate 42,214 of JAEIFN010000522.1, forward strand.
CCGAATCATGGAAACTCTGGATACCGAAGGGACTACAAGCAGAAGTGTTGAGTCGAGCACACGACCCGCCAGATGCTGCACATTGTGGTACCAGCAAGATGATAGAAAAATTAAAAAGATATATATTTTGGCCTGGCGTGGTAACTGCGATTCGAAATTACGTTGCACAGTGTTCATCCTGCCGAATGACCAAAAGCCCCAATACAATTTTATGACCGCCAATGGGAAAACCCATGACGTCGGATAGACCGTTCCAAAAATTGTATATTGACTTATTAGGCCCATACCCGAGGTCCAAGAAAGGAAACATAGGATTACTTATAATAGTTGACCACTTTAGTAAATTTCATTTCTTACAACCTTTGAAGAAATTTACGGCCGTCAAGATATGTGAATTCTTGGAAAGTTCAGTCTTCCATACATTTGGAGTTCCAGAAATAATTCTGTCTGACAACGGTTCCCAATTCAAATCAGGAGAATTTAAATCATTTCTAACACGTTTTGGCGTTACGCAAATTTGCACTGCAATCTATTCTCCGCAGGCAAATGCCAGCGAGCGTCTCAATCGCTCAGTACTAGCAGCAATTCGAGCATATATAGGAAAAGATCATGCCCAATGGGATATGAAAGCAAAAGAAAAAGTAGCAGATACACATGATGATAACGCGCGAAGATATAATCTACGCAGCAGATCAGTTCAGCTTAAACCTGGTGATTCTGTTTACGCCAGAAATTTTGCACAGAGTAACGCTGAAAAGAAATTTAATCATAAGTTAGCACCTGTCTTTTTGCAAGCCAAAGTTTTGCGAAAGCATAGCAACATATATTATGAGCTACAGAACGATCAAGGAAAATCAATCGGAGTATATCATTTAAAAGATATAAAACTCTGAAAGTCAACTTCAAGTCTCACTTTTTTCTGTTAATGAATTCTTGTGTAAGACGCTCGAATCATTAACAGATGGATGTAGTGTGCCAAAGTTGTTCAGCAGCCGTTGAAACTCCTCTGCACACTTTCTGTTAAGAATTAACAGAGGGCGAATTCAAAACAGCTGTTATGCAAAACGGCGCTCTCAATTCCTCTCGCGGAAGAATGGTGCCAAAAGAGAATCAAGAATATCACACCATTAAACAGTTAGCTAATGCAGTTAGAGTTGCTTCGAGAATTTTCGACAGCGCCACCTTTCGTCTATAAATAGATGCTGAACGCGCATTTCTGCACAATAATTGGCGCCGAAGCTAAGCATCACGCAGCGAAAATATATATGTATATGTATATATTTATCGAAAATAAAATACGAGTGGCAAAATAAATTGTAAGTCCACATACTCTTGTTAAGTTAGATAAAACTCACGCCGGCAAATAATAATATATGCCAAAGGCATCTCGGAATCGGAATCATATTCATATAATAATAGCCAGTGTAGAAAGTTTAATAAAAAGGTGATATTTGTGTCAAATCACGTGCAAATTGTAAACTAATTGTTGTGATTTTTACAGCGACAACGATTTCTTGCGGTCAATACCACTCATTGTCAGATACCCGTAAGATTGGTCAACTTGGTGTCCAATAAGCGTGGGTCTGCAACGTAGTGGACGCAAAACACATTTTTCGGAGTATCGCTACATTTGCTCATGTATGAGTGCGCTGCAACTCTTCACACAGTGAGACTACGTGGAATTCTTATCTTGCACCACGGCGTTAGACTTTTCGCACCGCGTGGCTGCACCTAACCTTTTTGCGTATGGTGTTGAAGTGCCCAACGCAGATTTCGATCGACGTGCAACGCACGCCCAGGTGACATGGCACTGCCATAAAATCTAGATCTTTCGTCTACATGAAATATCTCTAAATATTACAGTTTGACAATAGTATTAATTAATTTGTATTTCCCATAACTAGCATAAACATTGTAAAAATGTGCGCATGAGGAATTATCACGATCATCTATAATTTTCCATACACATCACACATGAATCTACCATAACACAACCCCACAAAAATAAAAGTTTGTCATGATCTGGGTATGCGGCATATGCAGTTATATGTATTTTGGGTCGCTGAATCCGAATCCGGGGTCAGAAATTCTCCATCACGTCTGGATTTCGACCTAACCTCAAAAAACTGAAAAACCTTAGGATATATTCCAAAAGATATAGAATCGTGATCTGGACATGCGATATATGTTTTAACATGTATTTCTTCCTTCTAAGTCCGAATCCGAAGTCAAAATTTACATAGCACGTCTGAGTTTCGACTTAACCTCAAAAAACATGAAAAATTTTTAAAGTCCCAAAAAATAATGGGGGTCATGATCGGGTCATGCGATATATGTTTCTATATGTTTTTGGACCATCCGAATCCGAATCCGAAAAAAAACCATCCTATCACGTCCGAATTTTAACCTAACCTAAAAATTTTTTAAAAACTTCCAACATTTTTAAATTTTTTTTTAACATTAGATTAGGGTGTATTTAAATGTAATATAAAAAAAGCTTTTTTGTTGGTATACCCACTTTTGAGCATTGTTTTATCTGTATTCGCAATGGATTCATATGAGTAATGCATTTTTGTATTTTAACTAATAAAAAACATAAATTAAATACGTGATTATACATATTTGCATAAATGCCAAAATAAATTATCAAAAAATTTCAAAATTTTGAAAGTTTTTCAAAATTTTTTAGGTTAAGTTGAAATTCAGACGTGATTGGCTAGTTTTGACATTGGATTTGGATTTAGAAGGTCTAAAAACATATAGGAACATATATCGCATGACCCGATCATGACCCCCCATTATTTTTTTGGGTTTCAAAAATTTTTCGAGTTTTTTGAGGTTAACTCAAAACTCAGACGTGCTACGTAAATTTTTGACTTCGGATTCGGACTTAGAAGGACAAAATACATGATAAAACATATAACGCATGCTCAGATCAGGATTCTATATCTTTTAGAGGATATCCAAAGGTTTTTTAGTTTTGTGAGGTTATGTCGAAGTCCAGACGCGATGGCGAAATTCTGACCTCGGATTCGGATTCAGCGACCCAAAATACATGTAACTGCATATGCCGCTTACCCAGATCATGAAACTTTTTTTTTTTTTGTGGGCCTGTGTAATCATTTAAATACTTTTGGCAACAGCGACAGCTCAACAGCTCCTGCATCGAAGGGCCCTACGACAGCATGAAGCGGATTTTGTGAGTGAGTAAGATAATAAAAACCCCGTATGTATAAACAATAATGATTATGGGCAGTCAATTACGTCCACGTACCGTCATGTGATAGAGAGTACAGTTTGCGACTATATGTCTAAAAATAATTATCTAAATTAGTTCCCCGTGCGCATAGAAATATTCTGAATATCTTAAATTTTATATACTTGGTGAAACCCAAGTCATGTCTTATCTTGAAATCGAAATTAAAATTTGTAATAAATGAAGTTTGTAAGCATCATGTATAATAAAACTCCCGTTTAATCGTCTCTTTATGGTTCGTCGCAGGAACAATAGGTATGCGATAGTTCAGCAGCCACAGTAAATAATATGTAGATTATACAAGGGGTGACCCAAACCATACAATGGCGTCACCAAGGCAGGGTGGGTAAAGAAGGGAGCACGTGTGACATCTAGTGCGTCCCAATGACCCTATTTCGAAATCAGTCATCCATAAACCAGTTCATTGATCAAACCGACTTACATAGAACCTCCTTTTATTTTATCATCTAGTTAGAGAAGTAAAAGTGCACTTAATTTTTATTCTTATGAGGCCGTAGGACCAGATTAGGAAAGAACCCCGCCCCATCCGGCGAGCAGAAAGCCCGGAGCAAGAAGTGCACGAAGCCTAGTCAGTCATACACAAGTTGAATTTCCTTTCGATGAGAAGACGTTTCAACGCGCTTACTACAGTTTCGACGCTTCTAATAAGACGTCAACAGCTGTTTCACGTAACGAAACACTGATGGTGGGGCCGACAATTCAGAGGGAGCTATATTCAACCCTGATTAATTTTCGGTTGAATAAGTATGCCGTTACTGCTAACATTTCAAAAATGTATAGGCAGATAAATGTCTCTGAAAAAGACAGAACTTTCCAACCTATTCTGTGGAGAGTAAATGTTTCAAAAAATATTCAGGCATACCGACTTAATACAGTCGCATACGGTACAGCTTCTGCACCTTTTCTGTCGATACGCTGCTTGTTTGAGTTCAAAATGAAAACTTCGGAAGATAAAAAAGGTGTGACGGTTGGCACACTAGCGGAAGTTCCGCAAAATTGTTTTGCTAAGCTAGTTCGAATAGTCGCATATATGCTTCGTTTTTGCTTCAAACGGCTCAGACCAGACTCTCGTGTGGTATCGTCATTAGAAAGGAAAATTTCGTTCCTTAAATTACCAAGCATAGTACAAAACATTACATTTAGAGTATCTGGTGTAGACTTTTGTGGGCCGTTCTTTTTCAACTATAGGATCAGAAGTAGACCACCTGTAAAAACGTATGTTGCTGTTTTTATTTGTTTCGCCTCAAAAGCAGTTCACTCGGAACTTGTCAGAGACCTATCCACTGATTCCTTTTTGAATATTTTTAAAAGGTTCATTTGGAGGCGCGGACGACCCGAGACGATG
>JAEIFN010000526.1:0-42982 GCA_018903675.1 Zaprionus capensis
TTATTTGTCTAAATCCAATTTACAACTGATTACCCTAAGCTGTCCCTAACAAGCTTTGAGTCTTGGCTGTGAGCTGCCCTTGGTGGAGGATCGACGTCGGCTTCGTTGCTTCCAATAGGCCACGACATCGGCTGATGTCTTGTTGGTTAAATTGTTGTTGTTCTAAATTGTAATATATTAGTTCTTAACTTACATATATATGTACAGTTAGATTTTGTGAGGACCCAAAAAGAGCCCCCCAAATATTTGTCATAATTTTTTTATTTTAGTATGTATGTTAAGTATCACATTTTTCCCAATTAAGGGAGTTATTTTCGGTTTAACCAAAAGCTGTGTTTTAAGTTACGGGTTAGTCGAAACTACCGCAGAGAGTAGGGCTAATAAATACAGGGTATAGGCTCCAACCTTCCGCGCAGCAGCACAAGAGACGCCGATGCCGAGGAAACTCACCACCAAAAAGCAGAACGCAGCCGAGAGAGCGCAGCAGAACACCAGCATGGAGAGCGCGGCAGAACGCAGCCGAGAGCGCAGCAGAACACCAGCAGAGAGAGCGCAGCAGAACACAAGCATGGAGAGCGCGGCAGAACGAAGCCGAGAGAGCGCAGCACGCCAGCAGAGAGAATGCAGCAGAACGCAGGCAGAGAGAGCGAAGCCGAACAACAGCTCAAGGAGCGCAACAGAACACCTGCAAAGAGAGGGCTTTGCAACCGCAGCAGAGCAGCAGCCGAAAGAGCGCGACAGCCGTAACCGAACGTCGAGAGGCGTTGCAGCTGCAGCAGAACCCGAGCCGAACGCATGAGAGACAGGACAGCCGTGGGTAGCGGAGAGGGGAGGAAGTTACGATGCACTTGCGTCGCCGCAAAGTGTGTGGTCGGTTTAAGCTCTGCGTTTGCGCTGCCCTAAATCTAACGCCGGCATTTGGAGGCTGGGTAAAATTTTGGCGCGAGGACAATAATTAATTAATTAAAGTGACCAGCATTTTGGACAAATCCCACAAGGAGGACACAAGGGATCAGAAGGTCACAAGGACACAGAAGGACGCGTGGAACGAGGTCAGCGAGCCACTTGTTGGCCGACTTGTTAGGCAGGGCCCGTTTGCGGGCTAGATAGTGTGAAAGTGCATAGGTAGGGCAAGTTCAGGAAAAATCAGTGGAAAATAAATGAAAATAGAAAGGCAACAGTTTGTGTTGCATGCAGTGGGGCAGAGGGGCGTGACTGCCGCGAGCGGGCGTACACGTGCATGTGTGTGAGTGCGCGCGTGCAGAGGCGAAAACGTGATACTGCGTGGTCCGCTGGTGCGCCAGAAGGTCAATACCCAGCGCATACAGTGGAATCTCTGGAACAGCCGCAAGTCGGTAATGTCGATAGTTGGTGGTCGATACCCGGCTCCGAGATCAACCGAGAAGCAGAGGCGGCCACTAGTTGCACGTCAATAGCTCCTGCAGGCTATCGCCGGCACAGCGAACGCACGTCGTACGGGGAGAATCCAGCCGGCCACGCCGTCTGGGAGAACACCATGTGTTCGTCGTTGTAGTGACCCCCCATCTCAGAAGGCTACTTTCCTTCTTTCGTCTCGGGTCTCAGTAATTTACAATTTTCCTGTAAAGGGGCTCTGGCGCGACTGAGCTCACCTCAGCCCGAGACACTACCTTACAATTTGCGGTTGCTGTTGTGTACCAACGAAAGAAAACTAAGTTCTTATTACATATTTTATGTATATTGCGTAACAAAAACTTAAACATCGCCTCCTGCAACCGCCCCTCTTTAATGTTTTTGAGCCTTTAATATATTTAATGAAAAACAAATTTCACATATGGATCGCGGCAGCAATCGAACCTCGAACACGCTCAATATCATTGGCCTTACAGTCACGTCTTCAACTATGCATTTGATTTAAACTCCCTTTTAAGAATAACCGAGGTAAACGATCTAGGTATTCTCTTTGATCATAGATTGAAATTTGATCGTCACATTGCGCAAATTGTCAATAAGGCATTTCGAGTACTTGGTTTCATAAAAAGATGGGCCAAAGAATTTAGAGATCCTTATACGACAAAATTACTTTACACTTCTCTGGGTTTTCCCCAATCCCTTTGCAACAAATGTTGGATCGGTTTCTTTTTATTATCCCAGTTTAAATTTTAAATTTTAATTTTTAAATTTAATTTTAATTTAAATAAAATAAAATATTAATAATTATTTTAAAATTTCATTACACTTTTAATTCTTAAATTTTATTGTTAATTCTTTACCCAGTCGACTGCCATTAGTTGACATTAAATAAATAAATAAATAGAAGAACACTGCAGGCTGGTGCTACACGAACTGTTGTAGACGCATACAGAATTGGAAATGCAAGAATGTGAAAAAATGGAGAACAGCAGGTGCAAAAATTACGCCCGCAACTTCTACCAGAGGGTCAAGCGTCTGACTCAAGGCTTAAAATCTGGAGGAGTAGCATGCAAGGATGATGGCGGTAATCTTGTCACAAATGCAGAGATCGTGCTGAAGTTGTGGAAGGATCATTTTTCCAGTATGTTGGCAGAGAATCCGGCGAATGGTACTGGAGAAGACCTACTACCAATCCATGACGATGGGATGAATATTCCACATCCTAGCTATATCGAGGTCGAAACCGGGATCCAGCGGCTTAAACACAATAAGGCGCCGGGCGCAGACGGCCTATCAGCCGAATTGTTTAAGACTGGTGGCAATGAGTTGGTAAGGAGAATGCATCAACTCATTTGCAAGATATGGCTCACGAAGTGCATGCCCGATGACTGGAACCTCAGCCTGATCTGTCCCATCCTGAAGAAAGGTGATGCCACTGTACGCACCAACTATCGTGGCATCAGTCTTCTTCCCGTCGCATACAAGGTTTTCACGAGCGTATTGTGTGAAAGGCTAAAACCCCATGCCGAGGCAATTGTTGGACCTTATCACTGCGGGTTTAGGCCTGGTAGGTCCACGATTGACCAAATTTTCACACTGCGCCAAATCCTGGAGAAGACATACGAGAACCAAATCGACACATACCACCTCTTTGTCGACTACAAGGCTGCTTTCGATAGTCCAAGGCGAAATTACCTGTATGCTGCTATGTCTGAGCTTGGTATTCCTGTAAAGCTAACGCGACTTTGCAGAATGACATTGAGCAATACCACCAGCTGTGTCAACGTAGGAAATGACCAATCCGAAACCTTCATTACCAAGCGTGGTCTCAGACAGGGTGACTTGCTCTCTTGTATGCTCTTCAATCTTTTGATGGAGAGTGTTATAAGAAAGGCTGGAGTAAATCGGACGGGAACAATATTAACAAACAGATGTTCCCAACTCCTTGGCTATGCTGATGATATTGACATCATTGGGCGTACCAAGCGTGATGTAACGGCGGCTTTCGGAGCTATTGAAAGGGAATCGGGCAAAGTTGGTTTAGCAGTAAACACGGGCAAGACAAAGTTTATGGCGTGCACCGGAAGAGAATCGTGGCGACTTGATTCGGAGAAACTCGCTAGCGACTATGGTTTTGAGCCCGTCAAGGAATTTATCTAGCTTGGATCTGCAGTAACCAATAGCAATAATGTCAGCCTGGAGATAATGCGAAGGATAACACTTGCCAACAGGTGCTACTTTGGGCTCAGTGGGCAAATGAATAGTAGAGCTCTCTCTTGACAGACGAAGAAAACACTCTACAAGACGCTCATCCTTCCAGTGCTTCTTTATGGTACGGAAGCCTGGACAGTAACGCAATCAGATGTAGCTGCTCTAGGAGTTTTCGAGAGAAAAATTCTTCGTAAAATCTATGGACCTGTTTGCGTAAGCGGTATCTACCACATCAGATGGAACGAGGAGCTGTATGAGCTGTACAACGATGTCGACGTGGTCAGTCGCTCGTATGGAAGAAGACAATCCGGCTCGTAAGGTGTTTGATGCGGTGGTAGGCGGACAGACCAAGTTACTGCATGCCTGGCAAAATTTGGGGTTGTCGACTGGCGAACGCAAAAACATGGACGCGTGGAGGCTCCTCATTCATCAGGCAGAGTCCCGATAGGGTTGTGAAGCCACATAATAATAATATTAGCTACAAAAGTAGATAATGACGCTGGCTTTCTTTCTAATCAATAGAGGGTTACTTGAGAGTCAGACCAAAAGTTCACGCTATTCTATTTTAAATTTGGATAGAATAGGGGCAATTTGTTCCCACACAGCGCTTAGCAAATGCGCAGCGCACAACTCAAGACGAGGAATAGTCTTAGTTGCCAACGGAGCGACTCCTAGATTTTGCTGTTAGCAACACTGTCTCTACTTCATCTTCATACCGTGTACATACGTAGATGCAACATCCGTAAGCGTCACTCGAAGCGTCTGCAAAGCCATGAACTTAAAATTGGTTGTATTGACTCTTATAGACGTATCGAGGCAGCTTTATTCTGCTGAGATCACGTAAAGTATCTATAAACTGAATCCACTCTGTATGAAGATAAGCAGGAATCGTTTCGTCCCAATCTAGTTTCTTTTTCCACAATTTTTTCAGCGGAATTTTTGCTTTTGTGAAAAGTGGACATAGCAATCCAAGGGGGTCGAAAAGTCGAGAAGCAACTGACAAAATGTTGCGCTTCGTCGGCTTTATCAATATAAATTCATCTACCTCGAGATTGTATCTAAATTCATCCACACTCGGTACCCACCGTATGCCGAGAGTCTTCACTGAGCTTGTCTCGTCGACCTTTAATACTAATACTGTCTAATACTTTAATTTTAAATACATTTCTTTTTTTTGGAGAGAAGGTAAATCAAAATAAATGCATTTTCAATTACTGCTTAAAGAAAATAGGCCCTCGACTTAGAAAAAACACGTGGCATTTATATACTAATTAATGTTCAAACTACTGGGTAGACTCACTCATTTTCAAATTTTCCTTTTATATTTTTTTTATTGAATCCGCAACTCTCTCGAACGATGGGCCCATTGAACGGTTGTTGGGTAAAGTTGGAAGCTGTATTAAAGATACTCAGAACAAATTAGATATATACATATATGCCTACCATGCGTACATGCTCGTCCAAAATAATCAAATGAATAGGCCATAAAGTAGAGACTCATATATTAGAAAATTACGTTACTTAAGCTAGGTTGTAATATAAATTTAATTTAGATTTATAAGGATTTCATTTCTTTGAATCCATTTGAATTTTCATATAAGAACGGTTTGAATAATTTTAATTCATTGAAACAATTTTAATTCAATTTCTAATGCTGCTCTCGAGTTATAGAACTCATCAGCTGTTCTCGTAAAAAATTATTTTTTCTGGTTGTGCGTGCGTGTGTGCCTTTCGCTTAGGCAGTTTGAGAAACATAGGTGACTTTCAAACTGTGCCTGGGAAAACAGTTGTACACACTTCGCGCGTTCTTTTTTAACCAAAGATGAAATTGGGTTTGAAGCCGAAAACTGGGTGATTATGTAAAATGTTGCATCAGCATCGTACACAGAAATATCAAGACTTATCTTATAGTGGGAAACCTTTATCGACCTATGTATGACCTTGTCTGGAATTAACCAAGGTCGGCCGAGGCCGTTCGACAGCCAGGGGGCTCTAGAACAAGTTGAAGAAAGCGGGGCCAGGTCTTTTAGACTTCAAAAGAAATACCGCATGCCACACGGCTGAAAGAAAATCATCAATTTAGCAAATTACACAAATATAGCACTTGAATAATATCACCTTTTGAAGAATAAAACACTACTGGCACAATTTACGGAATTAATCCGATTTCTTTGGCCGGAAAATTGTTGGTGATATAACCAGGTTCCAATTGCAGCGTAAGCTGTACTCGTTTTTATACCCTTCGACCATTGAAAATGGTCAAAAAAGGGTATACTAACTTTGTGCAAATGTATGTAACAGGCAGAAGGAGGCGTGGGAGACCCCATAAAGTATATATATTCTTGCTCAGGATCACAAGCCGAGTCGATTGAGCTATGTCCGGATGTCCGGATGACAAGATGAACACACAGATCTCAGCTATTATAAATGCTAGAGACACCAAATTTAGAATGAAGGTTCCTATGTACTCGGCGCAGATTAAGTTTATTTCAAATGTAAGGTGCCACGCCCACCACCCCCGCAAATCAATAATTTAATATTTTAACTCAATTTATAAGCGGTGTATAAAAGATACAACTTTCTGACTTTAACATATACTAAGCTGATAGTTATTTTTACTTATTCTCGAAATTGCAATCCGATCGGACAATAATCACTGAAGTTATTTAAGAAAGTATGAGGATAAAACCAAGTGCTTGTGTCAGCTACCAAGGGAGGCGGGCGAGCCCGATCGCCATCTGTCGGGATTAATTTCAAAGCATGTGCATATGTTAATGTGTACATACATAGGTCGAAGGGTATCCCACTGGCGCGTGCTGCGCGACTGTTGCTTTTCTTACTGGTTTTTAGGCCATGGTTTTTACAAAAATGCATGGTCTATTGTGTTTGTCGGGACGGAAATGTGCGTAACAAGCAGAAGGAGGCATTTTCGACCCTATAAACCATATATATTCTGAATCAGTATCAACAGTCGAGTCGATTGAGCCATGTGTGTCTGTCCGTCTGTCTGTCTGTCTGCATCACCTGCATCTCAGAAACTATAAGAGCTAGAGTCATGAAATTTTGTGACAACATACGTATATATTGCAGTGTCTCAAAGTTTTTTTTTAAATTTGGCCACGCCCCTTCCTGCCTCTGTAAATCAGTAATAACTATTTAAAAACTACAAACAAAGATGCCACGGGCGTTATGTAAAATTTTATTTAAATCGGACTATAAATAAGTGAGATATCATACAAATTAAACTCACTTTCAACATACATATATACTTAAGCAGACCTAAATTACGCAAGCATACCGAAGTTTAAATCTAGCGGCAGATACACAGCATTTTATGAAACTTTTTATTTGCATTGTATGGTAACAGAATTGGTTCACAATGCAGCTTTGCCGAAGAGCAAAGGAGTAAGGCAGTGGTCATGTAGTTAGAGTGGCCGACGCCAATTCTAAGACTGTGGGGGGAGTGCGTTTATTCGATTGTCAGTTCAGACGGGTGCAAATTTGCATTTTGTTTATTTATTTTATTCTAATAAACTAAAAGAAAAGTTACAGTCAAGCGGGCTGTGATATAGCCGTTACATACAATATAAATTATTTAATTAAATTTTATTTCATATTTATTATGCAATATGAAAGACAATCAAATTATAATAGTTATAATAAATAATAACATTTTAGCTGAGTCACGGTTAATATCGGATCGATTTCTGCATCATAGCTTATCTAGTCTATATTTTTGCCAAACACAAGTGTTCATTCAAGCCCGCTCCTTGTCTTTTGACAAGTGTTCTTGTTGTGTTTGGCAAAAATATCGACTAGATAAGCTATGATGCAGAAATCGAACCGATATTGAACTTGAGTCAGCTAAAATGTTATTAACAAATGCAGGTCGTAAGCCACGCTTATTAGTTATAAATAATATTGATTATTTATAAATAAAGTTTACTTTTTTATATTATTTAGCACGCATCAAAAAGAAACGAGCCAAAAGTAAACAATGCGTTCTTCAATGCCGTCAGTCATCATAACCACCATACTCTTCTTCACTTCCATGAGAAAGTCCGTCGACCCTCCACGCCCATTCAATCGGCAACCCAGATCCATTCGCCATCTCTGACCATGCTGCTGGACCACGCAATCCCAAATTGCTACCCACAGCGATCATTCTGATCGACAATGGAAACACTGTGGCCGAGACGCGCGCACTAATTGACCCGTGTGCGCCAGTGTCACTGATCGACGCATCCTTTGCGTCTGCAATGCGTTTACCAAGTCTAAATATTGGACGGGAAGCGGCGTGTACAGCAGTCATCCGGTCCAAGGCTTCTGATGGATTCCGATTGGATGCGATATTGAAGCATGAGCATCCTTTGAGAATCCGTACACCACTCACAGTCGTCAATCCAGTTGTCAGGGAGCGTTTCGAAGGCCTCGTTCTGGCTGACGACAACTTCCACAAGCCGTCCACCATATCCATTGTCCGACATCGCTAGGGGAAACAGAGCTGGCGGGCCAGTGGCGCTACGCACAGTATTTGGCTGGACCTTGTCGGGCACTTGTAGCTCATAATGTTAAAAGTAATCCTAGTTTTTTACTACTAAGTAGTTGAATTGAATGTATCTGAATTGTCAATATGAATTTTAAAATTGCATACTATGCAAGGGCGGCGGGATGTTCGTATTGAAGTGATAACCAATGGGTTAATCTAAAGATCATGCTTCGAATACAAGCTTCCCGTTTAAGCGAAGCTTTCACTCAATGCAAGCTTTCCCTCTGCCACTGTTCCTAGTTAAGCATAGTTAAGGTCTCTCCCTATTGTACTCGTTAGTATTAAGCAAGCAATGAAATTTTGACTTTTTCGGATTTTACGTTACACGTCTTGTACCCACGACGTTTCAAACGCAAAAGAGCTTGTGCAGCGGAAGCTACGTAATTGATAATTACGGGATGAGTACTAGTCTTTTACTCGTTTAGCAACATTAGTAAAGTTAGTCCTCCTGCTCCAGGTGGCAACCTTGATCAAAGATATCGATTTCGATAAAACATATGATATGTACATGATATCACATATGTTTAATTAGGGATGTACTTTACAATCTGCCAATCGAAAGATTTAAAAATACAGAAAATTAAGGATGAATTAGAAAAAAATTAGCACAAACTTTTCGAGATGAGAAATGGCGTCGTGTACAGAAAAACAAATGACGACCGTTTATTATTTTTTGTCCCTGAGGATATGGAAAATCATGTTTTGCACAAATACCATAATGAACTTGGTCACATTGGCAGGGATAAGATGAAAGATGCTATTTCGAGAAGTTATTGGTTAAAAAACGTCAAGGAAAAATGCAAAAATCACATTGACATTTGCCTAAAATGAGTGGCATTTTCTTCAAACTCTAGAAAATCGGAAGGTTTCTTACACAGCATTCCTAAAGGTGATAAGCCGTTTGAAGTATTGCACATCGACCATTACGGACCAGTAGCGGCGGGAAGAGCGAATAAGCACATATTTCTAATAGTAGATGGTTTTACGAAATTTGTTAGATTGTATACAACAAAAACAACAAGCACAAAAGAAGTTAGAAAAGCTTTATCAAATTATTTTAGGGCGTATAGCAAACCAAAATGTATAGTTTCAGATAGAGGTAGTTGTTTCACATCTAACGAATTTCAAAAATTTCGAACAGAAACAAACATCAAACATCTGAAAATTGCAACAGGTTCTCCGCAAGCAAATGGACAAGTGGAACGCATAAACAGAAATATAAGGCCAATGATAGCAAAGTTAACTGAGCCTGAATATGGTGTACACTGGGATAATGTAATCGAACAATGCACTTAATAACACCGTACACAGAAGTATTAAACAAGTTCCTAGTAAAATGCTTTTTGGTGTAGTGCAGAAAGGTCAAATTATTGATGAACTTAGGGAGAAATTAGAAGAAATTAACGACACGGTTCAGGTAGAAAACGTAGAGGAAATTAGAAAAAGGCAATGGAGAATCAAAATCGAGCACAGGCGTATAACGAAACATATTACGATAAAACAAAAGAAAAAACCAAGGGATTACAGTAAAGGAGACTATGTAATGGTAAAAAATTTTGACAGAACTGCGGGAGTTGCTAGGAAGTTGATCCCAAACTTCTAAAATAGTTCGCAATGACAGATTCTTGCTAAAGGATGTTGAAGGGTTTCAAGTTTCTCGAAATCCTTACAAGGGTGTATGGAGTGCTCAAAACATAAGACCTTGGATAGGAAAACGAACAAATTCTTAAAGAATACTAAATTACTGTTATTTGATAAGTTTACCATAGAAACGAACAAATTGTTACAACATAAATGTTTAGCTCATAAGAAACCAGGATCAGGGGATCCTTATCGTCAGGATGGCCGAATTGTAGGGATATATATATATATATACCATAGCTCGCAAATAACTGTCAACCGTTTTTCGTTTTGCGGTCTGCACACGAACACAACCGAAAAAGACGATGCGCGTGTGCTCTCGCTCTGAACAGAACTTTTCGTTTCTCTTTGTTTTGGTTTTCGGTCAACTGTTCTCAGTCGCGTGGTTCTTGTTATGCTCACTCAACAACAACTCAGAGAGAGCGAGCCAACTGAACGCTCGCTCGTTGAGGGTCAGCAGAAGAGCGAAAAAACGAAAGACTCATCGTAAACGGTCTTTTGTCTTCAGTGACTTTTAAACAAAGCTTAGCAACAATTTTAACATGTTTAGTAGATGTAAACATTAGATTTATTACTTATTCAGTATTAAGCTTTACAACTAGTAGCGAATTAACATTTTCTGCACTTAAAGAGCTTCGTCACTCGCTTAAAATGTAATGAAGCGCTGAAAAGGCCCTCTCAACAGACACCTGAGTCGCCGGTGTAGCCAGTACAACGTGTGCGAGCGCATTCAGGTGTGGCGACTGCAGCTTAATATCAGTAAAATACTGCAAAATGTTCGCATTTAGTGGCAAACGTCCATGCATAAGGTCGAAATTTTCTATGTCAGCATAGATCTGGACCAGTTTTTTAGATGCAGGCTCTTCTTTAGTTTCGGAGATTGTCTGTACGCCATCCAAATAGGCGGAAAACAGAGACTCTTCTTTGTCAGCACATTCACCACCGTCAGATGTGAGCTCCTTCTTCTGGTCTTGGATATAACCCTCGCATGATGGCGCACATTGTGGTGGGGAATGCACCTTAAATAAAAACTAAATTTGAACATATTTTGGCAATGTTAGTTTAGAACAATTGTGAGTTTTTGACATGGACAATATACTTTGTTAAAACATTTAATAGCAATTAACAACAATAAAACAGGACCTTAACTTCAAACACACGTAGCCTTACTTGTTTTAGCTCAAATAAACGATATGCTTTTTTTTTTTTAGATTTAGCTTTGCTAAGCATTTTTGCTGGTCATTTAAGATGCAATTGACGCGTGGATCTATGTAGATTGCAGCTAACATCGCATCATTTTCAAGTAACTTACATTCTCGAATTTTGATCTGTCCTAGTAATTTTTTTTTTTTTATAATATAATATATAATATTATATAATTTTGGCTGTTCTCGCACTTTAGCTTAAGCTCCATCCATATTATGAAAAATTCGCTGAATACTAAGCTTTTCATCTGCAACTTTAAGGTTGCTTCGTATGTGTCCTTGAACGCGTCAATATATATCTCCATCCAATCCCAGTCCGCATCAATACTAATGCTACGGTGTACAGCAAGGAACTCTTTTAAATCTAACAATTTTAATATCATTAAATATGTAGAGTTCCATCTCGTAACAACATCGAGACATGGTACGTTTTTTTTGCCCTCGGTCAACCAACGTCTGCTCAGGTTGAATATTTTTAAAAATTAAAAATAATATTAAAAAATTTTAAGTTTTCACTTACCTATTCGTTTCTGTACGCAATAACTTACAAATTTTGCGACATGATGAAACTTTTTCGCTGATCTCATCTAGCTTGTTGATGTCGATTACGCACGGTTGAAGTGTGTGCGCAGCACACCTTACAAGGTGAATATTCGCCAGCTGTATGGTAACAAGTTTTTCCATCACATTTTCACCGTTAATGTCATCGTGTGTGTCATCGTCAAGAAGAGACTCCGAATCATCATTTAAAATTTGAATGGCTTTTGTCATGTTTTTTCCATTATCCGATGTAATGCTGTGGTTATAGTTTTAAGTTTTCAATAACAGTCATTTAAAACATATTTTGCAATTACAATTTTACCTGAAGATTTGATCTAGGGTTATTCCGTAGTCACTTATGATCTCAATAACTTTTTCCTTAATGTACATTCCAGTGTGCGAATGACGAAGCTGTATCATGCCTAAAGTCTTGAAGACGATCTCAGCTTTAGACATAGTAGATTTTATCATTTGTAAATTCACTCCCAAAATAGCCTTATCCATTCTTGTAGCAACATCTATTTTCAGAGATACAAGCTTTCCCTTTACAAGCGCTCTTATATTTTCTTTAATGGTCTGATCTTTGACAGTCACATATTCCATAACATTTCGAGAAGTTATGGGGTTCATCGAAAGCGCGTTATAAATTGGATTTAATATCTGTCGAAATCCTTCGCTGTCCAGAAATAAAAGAGGCTTTCCATCGGTGGTCACAATCTTTATAATCGAAGAGACGATTGATTCTTCACTGGTTTCATATGAAATTTTTCGTTTTTTCATATTTTGTTGAATTTCGTCGTCAATCTCGAATTCATTAAAGACTTCCGCATGTTTTGCAATTAAATGCCGTTTTAAATTTGTTGCGTGAGAGCCTGCTAACTTCACACCGCAAACATTGCACTTAGACTTATTGTCTGCTGGATTTAATTTGAAAAAAAATTGCACTTTTTTTTTGTTTTGATCGCGACCCATTTTTGGCACAAAAATTAATACACTCCAAACGCACCGAGTTCACAAGCAAGTGTGATTTACAAGTTGACTGATAATTCGCACATATGTACATACATACACAAATGCAAATGCAAAAGACTTTTATTTTCTTCGCTCGTTGCAAAACGGTCAGCGAATAAGCAGAGCAAAAGGGAAACACGAAATTGGTTTTTGGTTGAGCACAGACCATTCGTTCAAGAGACACTGGTGTATCTTGTCTGACTTTTTGCGCAAGTGGTGCGCAAAAAACAGTTATTTGGTGACTGCAAGAAACGGTCAACTGTTATTTGCGAGCTCTGATATATACATATATGTATATGCAAAATGCAAAATGTTTGTTTCTCACTCTAGCGCTTGGTAGATTTGTACGAGTTCACCAGCGCAATCATTTGGCGCACGCAAGTTATTGAATACTTAAAGAAAAACTCTTTCCATTTTTTTTATAATATAAAAGAATAAAATATCACATACTAAATTCAGTTTTTCTCTACACGATTAGATTATGTATATGTATATATATATATATTACACATCATTTTTCATTAGTAAATGCAAATGCAACAATCATCGACTGTTTTCAACTTAAACATAAAGATTTTTAACAGCATCATCACCTGCATCTTCGAAGGGCCCAACGAACGCGCAAGGGAGGAATGTGTGTGAGTAAATGAAAGTAAAACATTAAAACATTTTTTATACAATCCAGTAATTTTTTTGAAACACAGTCTCCGATGTTCCACTAGTGCATATAATTTGGCATACCTAAATTAATTAATTAAAAAGAAAACATATATTTTTTTTGCCATTATTAAATACCCTATATACTGTAGTTGCCATTCAACATGTATATACCCTATCAGTATTTAAGGTTTGATGTTACAATGAATTTATATATATTTAGCAAAGTTACATTTTGAAATGTTAAATGTTGATCAAGATGATCAGATAACACAGGCCCACAAAAAAAAAAGTTTTATGATCTGGGTAAGCGACATATGCAGTTATATGTATTTTGGGTCGCTGAATTCGAATCCGAGGTCAGAATTTCGCCATCGCGTCTGGACTTCGACATAACCTCACAAAACTGAAAAACCATAAAATATCCCCCCAAAAGATATAGATTCCTGATCTGAGCTTGCGATATACGTTTTATCATGTATTTTGTCCTTTTAAGTCCGAATTCGAAGTCAAAATTCACGTAGCACGTCTGAGTTTCGACTTAACCTCAAAAAACTCGAAAAATTTTTGAAACGCAAAAAAAATAATGGGGGGTCATGATCTGGTCATACGATATATGTTTCTATATGTTTTTAGACCTTCCGAATCCGAATCCAGTATCAAAACTAGCCAACCACGTCTGAATTTTAACCTAACCTAAAAAAATTTTGAAAATCTTTCAAAATTTTAAATTTTTTTGATAAGTTATTATTGCATTTGTGCAAATATGTAGAATCACGTATTTAATTTATGGATCATGACCCCCATTATTTTTTTGGGTTTCAAAACTCAGACGTGCTACTTAAATTTTGACTTCGGATTCGGACTTGTTATGGTCCGTCTAAATGAAGTTATAATGTATCAAGAAGCATACTATAAAATGTAAAGCAATGTAAATAAACATTTGTTTAGGGGTAACCGTCAAACTAATCTATCGCGTTACCAAGGACGGGTGGGTACTGACGAGGGGGCAAACATCAGCTCAGCCACCCTTGCAGTCTATTAACAAACATAACGCGCAATTCAGCAACACTTCACCTTATTTTATTTGGCCCATCATATAGTTTACATATAGTGCACTTATTCTCTCTTTCTATCCACAAGAGGCCGTATAGAGCGGGTTAGGAAAAGACGAGCTACATGATCAGCGCTCAGTGAGGCCGTTGTATGTTTCTCTCTACAATATGAATGAATACTACATACGTTAAGCTCATAACTGAGCTTTCAATATATATTTTTACAGCTCACCTAGATTCTACTGCGACAGGATTCATTCTCTTCAGAAGGGGGTGCTTGGGCTGGCACTGAACTTTTAACTTTTTACTTGCACTTTGTAGTTTGAGGGAGAGCTTGCTGCTGGCTCACTGGGCTGCTCACGATCGACTATCCTTGCCCTAGTTTCGCAGCTCGCACTTCGCTGCTTGTGCTTTGCTACCTACGTCTCGCTGCTGCGTATATGTCGCCGCTGCTTGCACGACGCCGCTGCCTTCGGCCGATCGTGCCTGGCTGCTGTGGCTCTGCTCGCACTTCGTTGCCTGCACGGCGCCGTACAGTGGGAAAAACGGCTCATTTACCTGGACATGGCCTTTAACTTTTGATCGACCAGTCCGATTTGGCTGAAAATTAACACATATGCTGTAAATTATCCAAATTTTCAGTCCGTTTCAACTTGATTGGAAGAAAATTGTATTTAATACAGCGCAACAACTGAAGGGTTTTGAGCAATTTCAGAATCGGCCTAACGCATGGTGCTTTCAAATCAAATTTCGCAAAACTTACTGTGAAAAATATAAAAAATTAAATGCAAATGTTTTAATTATTATCCAATAAACAAATAAAAGAACTAACATTTTAGCTGACTCAAGGTCAATATCGGTTCGATTTCTGCATCATAGCTTATCTAGTCGATATTATTGCCAAACACAACAAGAACACTTGTCAAAAGACAAGGAGCGGGCTTGAATGTACAATTGTTTCACGAAGTAGCCAACTTCGATCATCAGCATTCATCGCTGACTAACTTGGTGATCGAAGGCAGTTTCATCTCCACACTGCTAGAACTAGTTGGGAATTCTAGTGGTGCCGAGGTGGAAACCAATTCAATAAACCAAGCTTGTCTCTTGTTGTGTTTGGACTTAATAAAAGAACTTTTTTTTCAAAAAGTAATTGTAAGTATATATTTGAAAAAGTCGAAAAATGGTCAAAAAGGGGGAAAAAAATACAAGCGCTACAGTCAGGAGCTGACTGTATAAGGCCATGGATTATCATAGTATACCGTTGGCAATAAGTATAGGTATGCATTACTAGCGTACCAAATTTGTTTCTTCTTGATTTTTTTGGCACGAACTAAGAATGCATATTGCGTCTTGGCGTTTTGTCTAATGTCTCACCATTTTCGACGACTGCGAGAGATGTTCAGTGGCTGAGTGGACTATGTCCCGGACTCTAAGACCAATGATATTGAGCGTGTTCGAAGTTCGATTGCTGCCGCGATCAACATGTAATATTCTTTTTGTATTTCATAATTTTTTTTAAATAAATTAAAAGCTCAAAAACATTTAAGTGGGGCGGCGGCGGTAGGCGATTTTTAAGTTTTAGTTACGCAATATATGTAATTAGAACTTAGTTTTCATTCGTCGGTACACAACAGCAACTGCAAATCTAATTGGACATATGTATGTACATATATACAATCGTGCAATAATGTATGTTGAAGTGGGACGCCAATACATACATGTGGATATGTAGACATGTATGTATGCGCGTCCCACTCGCACATTCATAACTATACAAGGGCTAATGAACTCTGTTATTTTCTATCTGCAAAATATTGAGAGCAAAACAAAATAGGAAACATCCAATTGGAATCTTACTGAACTTGCAAAGTCATAACAGACAAAATACGGAAAGAGTAACGTCATTGAAGAACGCATTAGTTCGCGTTTTTTTGATGCGTTCTAAATAATATAAAAATACTTAACTTTATTTATAAATAATTAATTTTATTTATAGATATTATAATTTGATTGACTTTCATATGAAAACAAAATAATGAATATTTTTTTTTATTTTTATTGAAATTTAATTAAATAATTTAATTTGTTTGACTGTAACTTTTCTTTTAGTTTATTAGAATAAAATAAAGAAACAAAATAAAATAAGAAATAATTAACAAATGAAAATTCGCACCCGCCTCAACCGGGAGTTGACAGTTGAACACAGGCACTGTCTCGCAGCCGCCCGCCACTCTAACCCCTCGGCTATTGCCTCACTCCTTGGCCCATCGGCAAAGCTGCATTGTGAACCAATTCTGTTACCATACAATGCTAATAAAAAGTTTCATAAAATGCTGTGTGTCTGACGCTAGATTTGAACTTCGGTATGCTTGCGTAAATTAGGTATGCTTAGGTATATATGTTCAAAGTGAGTTTAATTCGTATTATATCTCACTTATTTATAGTCCGATTTAAATGAAATTTTCACATAACGTCCGTGTCAAGGTATTTGTCATGTAAGATATACAGTTTTGGTTGTTCAGTAATATTGTAGTTTTTAAATAGTTATTACTGATTTATAGAGGCGGGAAGGGGCGTGTCCAAAATTTAAAAAAAAACTTTGAGACACTGCAATATATACGTATGTTGTCACAAAATTTGATGACTCTAGCTCTTACAGTTTTTGAGATCCAGGTGTTCATACAGACAGACAGACGGACAGACAGACAGACGGACAGACAGACATGGCTTAATCGACTCGGCTACTGATACTGATTCAGAATATATATAGTTTATGGAGTCGGAGATGCCTTCTTTTGCCTGTTACGCACATTTCCGTTCCGACAAACACAATACACCATGAACTTTTTTAAAATCCATGGCCTAATTAAGAAAACATTAAACATTATTAAAAAAAAATATAAAGTGATCAAATAAATAATTGTAAATAACATTATTCACATTCCACATCGCTTAATTCATATGAATTATTAAATTCATTATTAATGGCTTCCTAGTCACAAAATAGAAGCAAACATTCCTCTGGCATTCGTCTAACTTTCTTTTGATTATTTTCCTTCAAAAGCAAAAGGAGGATATAAAGGGATCAGATGAGTACAGCAATGCGTGGAACAGATCCTCCATTGCAAATTTTCTGCTAACTTTCCTTGTGTTTTCTCTTCTGTATCGACGAATGTCCTTGTTCCTTGACTCCAGCGCTTCTTCAGACATCAACCCAATAGCTATCGAGCATGATTCAATTACTTCGGGTGAATGTATTAGGAGTCTATGCACACTGGCCGGCATTGGATACCAATTATACAATTCAACATACATTTCAGCTGTTTCCCTGATATACATGGTGAACTTCTGCACGTTAATATTGTAGCCACTGGAAATAGCCTGCAAAATTGTATTAAACCTTTTTTATTAATCTTCATTGAGGCCTGTTATACGTGCCACGATGCTGTGCTCTGCAAAGAACCGAGCTGCGGTATTTTCATAATCTGTAAAACCTTGTTTTACGAAATGTACAAGTAGTCCTGTTTCCTTTTGCATCTCCTTCTGAATTCTTCTTTTCGTTTTCTCGTAAAGTGCAAAGTCTGCCAAATCTTTTTTAAAAATTCTCCATCTGCATATTTTCAAACGATAAGAAATGCTTAAGAACATCTCTAAGCAGCGAATGTAAGCATGGAGGAAGGAAACTCCAAAACTGAACTGTATCTACAGGACGAGTGTATATTGAATTCAAATCTTTCATAATACTTGGTTTAGCCCCACATAGTATATATTGCAGCACTGCAAGGAGTGCCCTGTGTAGGCACTTATGGTCTTCCCATCCACCATGGTCATCTTTAAATTGTAGTCAATTTTGAAATTAGAAGGGCCCTCTGACGCAGTTATAATTGTAGGTACCAAATCTGCAATCTGTGTCTCCACTTCCAATATTTCCTTTTTTGTGTGTTCGGCTATTTCTTTGGTAAATGATATTTTAATCGGTCTACAAAACCGGGGGAGAGGATGGCTTTTTGTTATGCCAAACTAGGATATTATCCTTTTTATTAACTAATTGAATGGGAACCAAACAAATAGAAAATATATCTGAGTCAATTGGTTTAAAGGGCACATCATCATCATTCTCAGATTGAGATAATACATTGCTGTCTGCAAACTGCTGCTTATAAAGAGAATGACAGGAACTTCCATCACATTCCCACTTGCAATACAGTAGTAGGTCGTCCTTTTTATCGACCATAATTTCAGCCAAATGTTTTACTATACTTTGAATAGTATGATCAAGAAGATCCTGCAAATATACCTGTCCTGATGTTGCAGCTATTATTAACGAATCTGGGTAGCAATTTTATTTTGCTTTTTTAAGTAGCGGATACGATGGGTAAATTGGCGATAATTTAGTCTTGGCGGAAGACTGCAGTAGACAGTAAGAAGCTTTGGTTAAACGAGCCTGAATAAAAATAGCTAGAGCTTCCTCGGCGGAAAATCTATATTGTTGAGTCAATTTGGTATTGGCAGTATTAAATACCGTTTACGATCTTTGGCGAATTTTCCGCAATCTGTCGTAATAAGGTCGAATTACTTCGCTGCCCGGCCGAGTATAAACTTAAACGTGCAGCATGGATCAGTTCTTCTTGTGAATAATTTTGAACTAAATGATCGATCCGTCGTTTTTTTTTGCTTCTCTCCTAAATTTTTGAAGTTTTTTGGGGAATGCCTTTTGTTCCAAGAGGTCAACACTTCAGTGCTAAATAAAGGTTCCTTTAGCCAGTTGCAATTTTTTTGAAGAAAACGTGAAGAGCAGGAACGACTCTCTGTCTATCGTTTACTTATGTTTTTGTTAAAATTTTTGAATTTTACAAAGAAGTCTTTCTTTAACTTTGCATCCGTTACGCCTACTTCTTCCAATTTTTCTTCTAAATACCTCTTGACCTTTGCATTCTTATCCTTAATATTTTTTTGAGTAACCCAAACATTAAATATATCACTTCTGAGCAGAGCTCGCAAATAACAGTTGACCGTTTCTTGCAGTCACCAAATAACTTTTTTTTGCGCACCACTTGCGCAAAAAGTCAGACAAGAACCGTTCAGTATCTCTTGAACGAACGGTCTGTGCTCAACCAAAAACCAATTTCGTGTTTCCCTTTTGCTCTGCTCATTCGCTGACCGTTTTGCAACGAGCGAAGAAAATAACAGTCTTTTGCATTTGCATTTGTGTATGTATGTATATGTATATGCAAATGATCAGTCTACTTGTAAATCACACTTGCTTTTGTGGATTCGGTGCGTTTGGAGTGTTTTAATTTTTGTGCCAAAAATGGGTCGCGATCAAAACAAAAAAGTGCACTTTTTTCAAATTAATGCAGAAGACAATAAGTCTAAGTGCAATGTTTGCGGTGTGAAGTAAGCAGGCTCTCACGTAACAAATTTAAAACGACATTTAATTGCAAAACATGCGGAAGTATTTAGTGAAAACGACCGTTTACGATGATGAGTCTTTTGTTTTTTCGCTCTTCTGCTGATCCTCAATGCATAACAAGAACCACGCAACTGAGAACAGTTAACCGAAAACCAAAACAAAGAGAAACGAAAAGTTCTGTTCAGAGCGAGAGCACACGCGCATCGTCTTTTACGGTTGTGTTAGAGTGCAGACCGCAAAACGAAAAACGGTTGAGAGTTATTAGACATTGTAATGAATCTATTGACAATGTGTTCACAGCGGTGATAGAATGCAACTAACGACTGAATCTGCTCACTTTCTATCGTTAATTGCTGCAGTGAGAGCTTTCGATCCCGTTTTGCGATGCACCGTTAGAAAGCTTAATAAATTCTGCGTTGTTCACATAAACCTTTTTCAATATTCGCTGCAAGAAATACGCATACTGAGCATGCATGCAAGAAGCTGAACTCAAGCACTAAGCATCGAACATATAGAGTACTCAAACAGCGGAATCTACTCATTTGATGCAATGCAGAGACTGGGACCCCTGAACACGAAGTGTTTCATGAGTGAGCGGTCGGCTCTCTTCGTTAGAAACCGAGAGAAGCGCACATCGGCATCAAGTCAGTCGCACAACGACAGCGGAACGATGAGCACGGGTATATTTCTTTGCTCTAGCCATCGTTTCAATGTATGTGTGCTATGTATGCACAAGCTCGTATAAGAATGTATGCGTTGCTTGTGAAGTTTGGCAATACGCAATTGCTTCGCCTGCGAGAAGTCAAAATTTTGTCTTTCAGCATCGAGACCAAGCAGCCTAGCCCGAGAATGAGTTTGCATATGTGTGTGTCTGTGTGCCAGGGGGGTATTTTGTTGTTGCCAAAGCATTGCATTGGCACGCGCCCATTCATTGTTTTGTTTTGATTATTTGTAATTATTTTTTTTACCGGCAGAATACTATGTAATCAATAAAATTTATTATCTAAGATATATAATTTTAATTTATTCTTATCTTGCATTTATAATATTATAGAAAAACATAAATAAATTATTAAATTTCAAATAATAATTAATTAATAATTAATAATGATTATGCAATTTGCATTTTACTATGCATCGATTTGACCGCGCTTTTGCACATTTTGGTGTTTTTCGCCGCTCGAATTAGCTCCCGATTATAAAATGCAATCGGTACCCAGGGAACACCACGGGGAGGCCATTGCAATTACAATGGGGTCATCAGTGATGACCTTCGAGTCGACTTGAGATATTCAAATATGTTTCATTTAAATATCTCCATGTTCCCCACCTAACCTACACACCTAAATTTAATTCTACACATCCCCAACATTATAATTAATCTAAAACATTGCAATACACAGAAGGACTCAAGACAAAAGCTGCTAATTTTAAATCTTCGGCATGCCGAGTATAAAAGGGCTATGTCGACATAGTTTTTGATAGGGCTGCCTCATTATTTTAACTTTGCACCTGTTCAATATTGTGAGTTACACACCTTTTTCTAAGATTTCCTTGGCTTAGCCCGTTGGAGGTGTTTTTGTTTGATCGCCAAGTTGATCTTGCTGTGCCTCGACTCACAGCACTGGTGTGGCTAGCCAATGAATTCTGTAGCCTCGGTGTCTATTTAAAGCATCTGCGCTTATCATTTTAGAATGTCTATTTTCCGCTTGCTTTTTTGCTAACAAAAGGAGCTGATCTACTCTGTCTATAAATCTATCAAGATTGTCAGGTGGGCCTTCGTGGGTTGGTAGTTGATGTACAAGGGTTAGTAGTTGTTGTAGATTAAGGTTTGTGTTTATTGAAGAATTTCTAACGGTGGGACTTAGTGGCCCTGATGCGTTACCGGAATCCATAGCGTTGGTGGGATTATTGTTTTGGGATGGAACCGACTGGTCTTTCTCTTTTGTTCCTGTCGCTTCCCTTATCTCAGATAGACCTGATCCGCTCCTTAACCCTAATCTGCCCCTAACTATGTTACCGGTGTTGGCTTTTTTTCTTAACATTTACGTGTATTGTATTTTTGTTTGCAAGTAATGTGCATGTGTATATAAAATAGTAATAATATGTGAGGTGTAAATAGAAATATTAATAATATGTATGTGTTTTTTGTTCTCTTTTTTTTGTATAGGGAAAATTTTGGGTGTTTGTTTGGTTTGTATGGTTTTCGTTTGTATATTAATGTAGTAATATATTGTATTATATTTTGTGATACTATGTATATGTATCTATGTTTAAATGTGTATTATAATATGTGTGTATTCTTTCGAAAATAAAAGAGAACCTGTATGTGTGTGTCTGTTACGCAGTTTCCTCTTTTCCTTGTTTCCCGGTGTTTAGTGTTGATTGTATGTCATTCGTGTAGTGCTGCTGTGCTTACTTCCACCTTTGTAGTTTTTTTTTTTTATGCATAAATTAAATAAGTATTCAATAGAGTGTAATTTAGAGGTTAGTGAACATGTGACAACAAAAGACGTTAAGTTGTTTGTGGATTGTTTTGTTGTTTTCTATTATTTTTCTTGTGTTTGTTTTTTCTTCTTTTTATAAATGTATAATATACAGTATAATTCGCTTAGCTGCCTCGAGTACTTTGCACAATGCCTCGATGCAGGTAACTTAAAAATGTAGCTAACTTAATTTTTTTTTTTTAAGGAAAAATAAAGAATTTATTTCTTTATAACAATGTTAAACATAAAAGGAACTGATAATTTCATTCTTAATGATAAGTAAGATCGACATATAAATTTAAGTGATGGTGAATTGATTAAAACACTTTTTAAAACTAACTTAAAAATAGTCAGTAATTTTTTTTGCAATACAGCTGAGTTTATATGTAAATTAAACAGCTTGTCTTCCATAGAATTCAAGTTTTGCAAAAACTCATCATTATTGTTTCGCATAAAAATGGACTTTAAAGCCTTAATTGCTGCAAACCCATCCTTAAAAGTAGGACGCTCAGTATCGTCCACATCTTCATCACTATGGCTTTCTTCGTTATCGCTGGTTTTTGCATCTTGAACTAAAGAGCGCACGATTTCATCATCATCTAATTGACCATGGCAAGCCTCATCTGCATCAACATTGGCATATTCATTCCAATTAATATTCGATACAATGTCAACTTCTACGCATTGTTTGTCTTTTTCAGCAATGGTGTCTTCATTTTCAAAACTGAACTTAAATCCAGCCTGAAAATAATAAATTCGTTATTTGAGATACATATCAATAATAATCCCATCTTACCTTTTTAAAACAATTCTGAATAGTTAACATTTTAACATTCTTCCATCCTTGGTTGACAAAATATAGAGCATCCAATAACGATAATGATTTTAAAAAATTCCACAGTAGATTTACCACAATTAACAGCAATGAGCTGCTGTTTGACCAAAATACGCCTATACTCTAATTTGAATGAGTGGATAATACCTTGGTCCAGAGGTTGAAGTAGAGCCGTTGTGTTTGGTGGCATGAAGCACAATTTTATGTTTTCGAAGTCCTTGACAGTCGTGTGACTAGTTGCATTGTCGATGAAGAGTAAAATCTTTCGATTTTGCTTTTTCATTTCTTCGTCAAATCCTGTCATTATTTTTCGCCAGAGATCCTTAGTCATCCAGGCCTTCTTATTTGCATAGTACGGAATGGGCACATTAGCATTCTTGAAGCATCGTGGCGATTTCGATCTGCCGATTACAAAAGTTTTTTTGTATGTCCCAGTTGCATTGCATATAAACAGCAAAGTAAGTCTCACTCTCTGAGATTTCTGGCCATTTAATTGCTTTCCACAAGTAAAAAATGTCGCATTCGGCATTGCTTTATAAAAGAGTGCAGTTTCGTCAGCGTTAAAAATGTCTTCTGGGTTATAACCTTTAAGCAATCCTGGCAAAATATCATTTTTGTACTCATTTGCTGATACGGAATCATTTGTAGCAGTTTCGCCGTGTATTTTGCCATACTTTATATTGTGGCGCTTGCGCCAGCGCCAAAGCCAGCTGGCGTCAGGTTCAAAGGCGTCGTTAAATTTTTTGGCAAAATTCTTTCGCTTTTGCTAATATGACGTGCCGGTCAAGAATTACGTTCTTTGATTCCTGCTGTCCGAACCAAATGTATAAGGCTTCTTCTACTAAGTCGTGCGCTCCTTTTCTTTGACGCTTTCTTTTTAAACCTGACGCGGCCACAGCTTCATGAATTTCATTTGTTTTTTGTAAAATGCGGTTGACTGTGGATCTGTCGCATTTGAACTTGGCACAAATTTCCTTTTTGTCCACTTTGTTGGTCACTAACTCGATTATTTGAAGCTTTTCCTTTAGTGTTAGTCCAACGACACGCTTTGTTTTACCCATTTTAATAACTTTGTGTCATAAGAAACAAAAACACAAAAATCACGATCAAAGCAAAAACAAAAACGGACATGCGCAGATACTGAAACGAGTTGGCATTCTTGCCATCTTTTAGATATGCAAAAATGATTCATAGATGGCGCAGCTAACTTTGATGATATTCATTGAAATTGGCAAAAAAACAGCTGATATGATGCACTTAAGTTAAAAAGGCTGTTATCTGCGATGCAGCAAACGTATGAATTTTCGTACAAATTTTCTATTCACACAAAAAAATGGAAAAATAATGCAGATATCTTGCCGATGCAGCTAACTATCGATGCAGCTAAGCGAATTATACTGTATTTCTTAAATTAATTTTATTGCTTTTTTTTTTTGAAGTGGTTCTTTTCTCGCAGTGCGTGGTGTGCAAAAAAGAATTCAACAGAATTTAACAGTGTACAAGCGAACGCGGCGTAAAGCATCGCGCCGCCACTCTGGCGCGACATCAGCTCTTGGCGGCAGCCAATGTACAGTGATGCGCCGACGTCGCAA
Source organism: Zaprionus capensis (assembly GCA_018903675.1). NCBI lineage: Eukaryota > Metazoa > Arthropoda > Insecta > Diptera > Drosophilidae > Zaprionus > Zaprionus capensis. The sequence goes on from JAEIFN010000526.1 coordinate 24,588, forward strand.
GAATTTTACAAGCGGCGCAACACAAACACATACATGCTTACTTGATTTGCCGAAGGAAACTGTATCACTGTGTATATACATATATATTTTTTATTTATTATTTTATTTTTTTTTTTATTGTTATGAATAATAATTGTCCAGGTTTTATTATTATTTTTTTTTTTATTTGTAAAATAATTTGCGTTCATGTAAATTGATAAATGAAAACGATCCCGGTGCCTTTACAACGATTGTTGTACACATATTCGGTCGTTAACCACACAACTCACATTTATTTATTTTAAATCACTGTGCGGAGGATCCCGTTGCCTTGGCGGCGACTGATGTATGTATATATTCACTTCTTGCGCAGCGAGTTCTGGTCACAATGAAGTCTAATATTCGACTTATTTAGTTCTTTACCACTTCTTGCGCAGCGAGTTCTGGTCACAATGAAGTCTAATATTCGATTGATCTAGCTCTTTACCACTTCTTTTTTTTTTGTATAACAACTCGCAGTCAGCGACAGCGGCGCTAGCCTATCGCCGCGCAAAACAGTTGTTCTCAGAACTACAGAACTACAACAACCATTCGCAATGCAAATATGGGCTGATGCAATATTACCATAGTGATGAAATTACTATTCTGGTGAAATAACCAAAAAGCATACCAACCACATACAAATGCAAATATGGGCTGATGCAATATTACCATAGTGATGAAGTTACTATTCTGGTGAAATAACCAAAAAGCATACCAACCACATACAAACGGTCACCACGCACAGCAGTTTGATATGTCAAATTTTTCTTTTTTTTCTTTTTTAATTGGTATCATTTTATGAGTTGGGGTGTATGGATGATCCCGGTGCCTTATCAGCGATTGATGTACACTTATACGGTCATCACACGCAGCAACTTGTTGGTATAATTGTTGTAAATTGTCCCGCACAAGCGATCCCGGTGCCTTATCAGAGATTGATGTACACATATACGGTCGCCTGTGAAGCAATTTGAACTTGGTTTTGTTTGTTTCTTTTGTTTTATTTGCACTTTGACGTCATTATGTTTCAATAACTTTTTACTTAATTTATTATTTCACCACTCACTACTAAAATCCCCACAACCACTGCCGTCACATGTTCATCACCTCTTTATAATTAGAACGATAAGCGTAGTGGGCATTGTTAATCCCTTGTCCGTAGTCCGGCTGCGCCAGTTACAATCCTGTGGCCGGGGGACGAAAAGCTTTCAAAAAAACAACTGTGTAGTTCGGGGTATGAAACGAGAAGAAACTCTTTATTACAAAAAGTTGTATGCTTAGGCAAAATGTCTTTCGGCCGAGTTCGTGTTGGCGATCTTCGTTAAAACTCCTCGGCTCTGAATTTTGTTGCCGGGTCGGTGTTGTTTCCCTGTGGCCGGGGAGAGGGGCATGTTAACTCTCGCGCTCTGGGTCCCGAGGCACCGATATTTGTGTGTGCACAAGCTCTGGGTACCGAGGCACCGTTACTAGGCATGGGTGCCGAATGTCTGGAGTTTCCCTACGTTGTGTGCCCTGTTTCTTATGTTCTGCCTACGCTCCTGTCTTTACCTATGCTTCTGCCTTTGTTTAAGATAATAATACGGGGTATATTGGGCTTAGAGATATACTATTATATACAGTGGGGAGCAAAAGTGATTCCACGATCAACATTTTCATGTTCGAGCTCACATAAATATTAAACGAATAATGTAAATGACAAAAACTTTTTTTTATTGTTTATTTGTTTATTTCTAAAAATTAGGCGTAAATAGCAAAATAGAAAAAGATGAAATCGAAAAGTAATAATTCAAAACCAAAACCAGCGGCATGTATTCAGTTTTGCACCATTTTAGAAAAAAAAAAAAAAATGCATTATTAATATTTTGTCCAGAGACCCTTATTTTCTATGACATTTTCATACGTTTTGGCATACTTTCAACTAATTCGAATATTCCTTTCGGAATATTATTCCATTCTTCTTCAACACGCCCCCAAAGATCGTCCAAGTTGGATGGGGCTGACTGATACTGTCCGAGCCGTCTCTTTACGATTGACCATAGGTTTTCAATCGGATTCAGGTCTGGACTTTGCGCTGGCCACTCCATCATCTTAAAATTTTGGTTTCCTAGCCATTCTTTAACAATTTTCGCAGTGTGCTTGGGATCCCCATCTTGCTGAAAAGTGATTTCCTGCTCTGGGTAGGCACACTTGTCAAGAAAATTGGGAAGATGGGTTTGCAAAATGCTCAAATAGTCTTCCTTTCGCATAATCCCGTCAATTTTGTGCAACGGTCCAACGTGCGAATATGTGAAACACCCCATGCCATTATGTTGCCGCCTCTATGTTTCACGGTTTGCTTCACATGATGCCTTTGAAGCTTGTCACCAGGTCTCCGCCAACAGTATTGCTTTCCATCCGATTGAAAACGATTAAACTTAGATTCGTCCGATCAAATGACACGTTTCCAGTCTTCTATTGTCCAGTTCTTGTGTTCCTTTGCGAATTTTAGCCGAGCCTTAACATTTTTCTCGGATAAAGCTGGTTTGTTTTTTTTCACTGTTGCGACGTACCCAATCCTACCAAGCGCTCTTCTAGCTGTCCATCGACTCACGCCTTTATTTATTTCTGTAGATGCTTCTTTTGGCGTTAAAAGTCTATTTTTTCTCATTTTAGACATCATAAGTCGAGCGTCAGAGTCTGTTAGAAGGCGACGGCGACCATTCAACTGATTTTCAGCACAAACATTTTGTCTTTTCTGCACCTTGACAACCACTGATTGACTAATTTGCAGCTTCTCAGCAATAGTGCGTGTCGAACACCCACTTTTAGTCAGGGAGATAACACTATTTTCTTTATCAGAAGACAGCTTCTTCATTTTGCAGTGAATAATTAGAGACTAAGTTACAAATTCAACAAATCAACTATAAACTTGTGGAACAGAGTGATTTTCTGCATTCTGACAACGAATAATAAACGCAAAAAGCACTTAACGGTAAATCTGCCGTTCTATTGCTGATGATAAAGAAAGAAGAGCAAAAATATGTGCGAATAACGGATGGTGCAAAACTGAGTACATGCCGTTGGTTTTTGCTTTTGAATTATTACTTTTCGATTTATTCTTTATCTATTTTGCTATTTACGCCTAATTGTAAGAAATAACAAGGTGTTCCATAAAAAAAAAGTTTTTGTCATTTACATTATTCGTTTAATATTTATGTGAGCTCGAACATGAAAACGTTGATCGTGGAATCACTTTTGCTCGGAGTCAGATGGCCAGACTCATTGATCTCCACCTCCTGTGCCTCTCGGATCGTGGCCTTGCGTTTCCTCAACATTTCGACTGCCTTCTTTTTGTGTCCGTCTTTTACTGACTCGAATTTCCAAAATGATGCTAGCACAATGCCTAGACACCGTTTTTTGGCACGCGTCTTCTTGGCGCCAGTTAGCAACTACGCAATGATTGCAATTATTGCATCATCCATTTGGTCACACACTATATTTGTCTCGCTCTAACGCAGTGTCAGACCGAGGCTGCGCAGAACAGTCAATTCTGTTGGGCTTGTGGATCGTGTGCAAGAGAAGGCACAAGTGGGAAGAGGATGGATGAGAATAGATAACACAACCCCACAAAAAAAAAAAATTGTCATGATCTGGGTATGCGGCGTATGCAGTTATATGTATTTTCGGTCGCTGAATCCGAATCCGGCGTCAGAAATTCTCCATCACGTCTGGATTTCGACCTAACCTCAAAAAACTGAAAAACCTTTGGATATCCCCCAAAAGATATAGAATCGTGATCTGGGCATGCGGTATATGTTTTAACATGTATTTTGTCCTTCTAAGTCCGAATCCGAAGTCAAAATTAACGTATCACGTCTGAGTTTCGACTTAACCTCAAAAAACTCGAAAAATTTTTGAAACCCAAAAAAATAATGGGGGGTCATGATCTGGTCATGCGATATATGTTTCTATATGTTTTTAGACCTTCCGAATCCGAATCCAGTATCAAAACTAGCCAATCACGTCTGAATTTCAACCTAACCTGAAAAAATTTTGAAAAACTTTCAAAATTTTAAATTTTTTTGATAAGTTATTATTGCATTTGTGCAAATATGTAGAATCACGTATTTAATTTATGTTTTTTATTAGTAAAAATACAGATTAGAAGCAAAAAATCATTATTCAAATGAACCTATTCCGAATACTGATAAAATAATGCTCAAAAGGGGATATACCAAATGGAAAACTTTTTTATATATTAAATTTTAATACACCCTAATCCAATATTAAAGAAAACTTCAAAATTTAAAAGGACAAAATGCATGATAAAACGTATATCGCATGCTCAGATCAGGAATCTACATGTTTTGGGGGATATTTTAAGGTTTTTCAGTTTTGTGAGGTTATGTCGAAGTCCAGACGCGATGGCGAAATTCTGACCTCGGATTCGAATTCAGCGACCCAAAATACATATAACTGCATATGCCGCTTACCCAGATCATAAAACTTTTTTTTTTTGTGGGCCTGTGTTATCTGATCATCTCGATCAACATTTAACATTTCAAAATGTAACTTTGCTAAATATTGTAACGTGCAACGGTGTTTAGTTTTGTCGGACGATCTGAGCTTGCGGGGCACGTTTTAGTTTCCGGCTCTAGCTCGTCGGCTTTGGGGGTGGTGGTCTTGCTTGGCCAGATCGTATTCCCGCTACACTAACTTATTATTAATAAGAATCGAAATAACGTGCTGCGACATTAAGAAAGCTAGTAAAGAGAACCGGAAGAGCTTAATAATTGATTCAAATGATAGAAGAGGCTGAGTTAAAAATCGGAAACGGACAAAAATATAATGGCAAAAGGCGAATCCACAGGTGTTGTTGTGGTCGCATGTGCCCTCCCTACCTATGGTCACCCACCTGAGAGCATAGCTCTGGTGACCCCTTTGTCCCCTACAACTGCGGAATCATCAGCATGAGTTCAATTGCTAATAACTTAGCTGAACGACATTATCATCCTAGATTCGATGCAGTGTAGGAGCACAAGGAATCATCCATCAGAGTAGGGCTACTGAATAGCGGACACACCTAAAAGAATTCTAAAAGTGGGAGTAAAAAGTATGGCGAGTAATAAAAACGTACTGCATGCATTTGTTATAGGTAAATGTTTTCATTAATGTGGCCTTAAAATTCATAAATGAGGCATGCGTATGACAAAAATGTAATTAATTCTAAACAGTATCGCTTAAATAGCATGCAAGGGTAAGCGTAAAAGCAACTATAATAAAAAAAACTTAATTCATATAAAAATGTTAGTTGCTAGCCATATGCTGCTGAGCTTCGAACAGAGCAAGATAGATCTTCATAAAAGTATCATGCATTAATTATATCTTTTCATTTTTTTTCTTTGCTCTAAGATAAATTCATATAGATTTTTAATTTGGTAGCTCATGTGTTGTTATAAAGAAATAAAATGTATAAGTGAACTACTGTGCATGCATCAAAACAAAAAATAAAAATATGCATAAAAAGTGTGTAATGGAACGAACTCACCGCGTTGTTGCTTCCATCGGCGAAAGATCGATCTTCCGGGTGCTGAAGAAATGTGGCATGCTGGTGTTTTGTGTGTTATAATTTATGTTTTGTGTTTTAGTGACTGCAAATGCATAATATTTCCTCAAAAAAAATTTCTTTTCTTTTAAAACATGAGCTGCGCAAAAGTTGTTTCCCTATAATTAATTATTAAAAATAATGTTTATTTATTTCTAAACCAGCTCTGGCTTGGTTCTAAAAGCTTTCTTTAACAAGATCTATCATCTCCTGCATTGCGTGCATTTAGGCGCAACGTATAAATTGAGTTTTGATCGCTGGTTGGTTTGTGTCTTGGCTGATCATCTAGTATGGCATGTTGAATTTGCAGGAGTTGTTTTTAGTCACAAATGTTTAAATTATTGTTGTTTTATTAATCCTATCGGCTCCTAGACGTCGATCTCCATGTGCTTTGACGCTGATCTGGGTCCTAGGTTAGGTTGGCCGGCTTATATGAGTTGTGGCACGTGGTGCAAAGTGGCTGGTTCGAAAACTGGGTGCGGAGGGGTGCCCCTATAGCTCTATGAGTAGAGGGGTGATTCTCCGCCACTAGGTGTTGAGATATTTTCCTTGGGCACTAGGTGCAGTGGAGCACTCCTATGGGAGCGTGTAGACCAAGTTCTATGGCACGAGAAGGTGCTCCCAGAGAACCCGTATTATTTACGGGCCCCAAAGGGCTACTGCTTGGCTACTGCTTGCTTTGCCTTGCCTGAGTGGGAACAACAGATGGATTAGAACTTGGCTAAAAGCTTGAATTAGCACACCTTACATACCTGGCCGATCTTTGAACCGCAAAGAAGAGAAAAAGATGGAGGGGAAAGAAAAAAAGGGGGGACAGTTCGCTGTTGTTACAGTCGCAGCTGTTCAAGGCTGAATCCGCTAACGGCCTTTTCTCTTTTGCAGCCTCACACAGTGGGGCGATTTTTTTTAGTTCTCTGTTTAATAAAAAAAACCAACTTTAACCTCACTCTAAAGAGAAGAAAATGTACTCACGCAAAAATTTAAACAGAAAGCCAATTATCTTTATCAACTGAATTCGCACTTCACTTTATATTTTCTTTCTTTTCCTTTTTATATATAGTTATTTATGGTTAGGAATTTCACGTGGTTTCAAGAATTTTTCTGCGAGACGTCTCTTCTCTTTGACACTATGAAGTGAAAAGATCGTACCGAAAAAAATTTTGAGGCTAGTACACGGGAAGACTGTGGTCACTGTTCCGTCAGATGATATCGAAGAGCAACTCAAGATCAGCTGATTCATTTTAGTTTTATCCTACTGAGGGGAAACCAGGCTTTATCTGATCTCACAACCTCTTATCCGATGCAATACTTTCGATCTAAAACTATTCCCCTACATTCGGATATTGAATAATTAAAAAAATGGGCTGCATACTTTTAGGTGCTTTCCAAAAAAAAAATGTATCTTCAGGCGCCGCTACAAAGCCCCCCCGGTAGAATCTGACTAGGGTATTTTCTCCAAGATACCCTAGACAGATACCGCCTGAAACACTATCACTGCCGAATATCCTTGGCGTGATAGTTGCCTAATGGCCGACCTTGCATGTCTTCTAGCTCGTAATAAGAATTTCCTATCTTCTTTCTAACTCGGGCTTTCACAAAGGACGGACCAAATTTAGAGTTGTAGCCAGTCGCAAAGCAGCTTTGTTTAAAATTTCGCCTAAAAACTTCTTGACCTTCGGCAAAGTTTACTTCTCGTGATCTCAAGTTGTATCGCTTTTCGTTTTGTTCATGGGCTTTTTGCATATGCTTTCCAGCGTCTGCACGAACTATTTCAAATGTATCTGGGCGATTAAACACCAATGATCGGTCGTCTAAAATGTTGAGCTTCCTCAACAGGGAATATGTACTGCCTGATGTCACCATATGCTGACCGAATGTTGTGTAATATGGAGTTGTGCCTATACTCGAATGTTTCGACGAACGCAATGCACAAGATATTTTGTTTAAGTTTTCATCCCAGTTTTTCTGGTCTGGATTTACATAGGCACGAATTGCTGAAATCACCGAACGATTGACACGCTCGGAGGCATTTGCCTGTGGCGAATGTACGGCCGTTAGCGTATGCGTTATTTCATACTGCTTCATAAGCTTCTGAAATGCAACAGATCGGAATTGCGACCCATTATCGGACACTATTGTTTCCGGCACACCAAACGTCATAAAAAGATCGTTTTCGAGGTATTTTACCACAACATCAGCGTTTATCTTCTTGACGGGCTTTAGAAAAACAAACTTTGAAAAATGGTCCAATACGATAAATATGCCTACATTTCCACTTCTTGAGCGCGGATATGGGCCGAGAAAATCTATATACAGGCGCTGAAAAACTCGTTGCGTCTCTGCGGCTTTCCCCATGGGAGGTCCTAAAACAGAATTGGGAGATTTTGTCGATTTACAAACCTCACATGCGTTAATATAAGTCTTAATATCGGAAACTAATCCAGGCCAAAAGTAGTATCGTCTGACTCGCTCGATGGTTTTATGCATACCTCCATGCGAGGCTAATGGACTATTATGCGCTTGCGATATGACTTCCTGCACCAATTGTTTGGGTATCCAAAGCTTCCAGGCATATTCATCGTGATTTTGTTCTCCTGTTAAATGCTCTGACCGCCGATAGACATACCCATCTTCGGTCTTTAAATCGGGAAAGTACGCGCTGTTAGCTTGCACTTTTCTAACCCAATCTGTGTATTCGATAGATTTAAAGTGCTCTGAATTTAAGTCCACGAGCAAACCTTCTTTTATATCTATTGCTGCTAATTCATCTTCATTAACGCGTGACAAGGAATCTGGTACCACGTTTAGAGAGCCTTTTCTGTGTTCAATTTTAAATTTAAATCTTTGTAGGGTTAATGCCCAACGAGCCAATCGGGAATTTAAATCATGGTTGGACATCAGCCATTTGAGAGACGCGTGGTCGGTTATAATTGTAAAATCATGACCTTCCACGTAAGCTCGAAAACTCTTCAGCGCTACAATCGCTGCTAAGCATTCCTGCTCGGTGACGGTATAGTTCCTTTGAGCTTTGTTAAGCTTCTTTGATATAAAAGCAACTGGGCGTTCGTCTCCTTCTGCCGAGGTTTGAACTAATACAGCTCCTACTCCAGTTTTACTAGCATCGCAATGTATTGCGAAAGGCTTAGCAAAGTCAGGGCTACTTAGTACTGGAGCCTTGGTGAGGTGAGTTTTTAACTCCTCAAAGGCTTTTATGGCATTCTCAGTCAATGAAAATCTTCTCTTAGTTGTCATCAAATCGGTCAAAGGGGAAGCCAACGTTGCAAAGTTTGGCACGAATTTACGGTACCACCCACACATTCCCATAAATCTTCTCAAGCTTCGAAGACTTTTAGGAATTGGAAACTGAGTAATCGCCGACACCTTTTCGGGATCAGTTTCGGAGATTAAATGGAACTACTTTATCCATTAATCGAGACATTGTACTGGTGGCGTTGCACAAACCAAAAGGCATGACCTTGAATTGGTAAAGCGGCCTACCTGGTACAGTGAAAGCTGTCTTATCGCGTGATTGCGGTTCTAATGGCACTTGCCAATAAGCGTCTTTCAAATCGAGGCTAGTGATATATTCAGCCTTTGGCAGACGGCTTAATATACCGCTTATTTGAGGCAGTGGATAAGCATCTTTTTCCGTAAAGGAATTGATCTTTCGGCAGTCCAAACAAATTCGAACCTTTCCTGGTTTTGTCACCATTACTATCGGTGAATTACTCCCAGACTTAACATTCTATCAATTTCCGCGTACATTTCCTTTTCTACCGCTGGAGAAACAGGAAAATGTCGTTGTTTTATAGGCTTAACCTTGCCTACGTCGATAGAATGTGTTATAAGATTGGTTTTTCCTAAACCTTCCTGAGAAAACGAGGGAAAGCAATTGATAACTAGCTTGAGTTTTGACTGTTGATCTTCAGTCAAAACGTGTTGATCTACGGTGGACTTCGGAAAATCTTTCTCCTTCAAATTTATTTCTGCGATCTGTAATTCTTTAGGGAATATTCCAAAGATTCTCCAAAAATCAATACCGAGATATAACTCCTGTTGCAAAGAAGGAACTATGAATATTTCCAGGAATTTTTCTTGATTTCCGTATTCTACCATTAGCTTCAATTTACCTATTATGCGTTGTGCGCTACCATCAGCTGTAGAAGCTTTAGCCTTTATGGGCTTGTATGCTACATCCCCTTTAAGGACTTCAACGGCCAACGAGCCGCCTATACAGCTAATCGACGCTCCTGAGTCCAGTAAGCCATAAACTGTACGGTTTAGCAGCCGAATCGGCAAGAAAGGACGCGGATCTGTAGTTGAGAATGGTATTGAACAAATATGCTTGAACGCTTGCTGACATTGTTTAACGCGTTTATAGAAAGATTTTATCCTGATTGCACTACGAGTTGTCGTTTGTTGTGACTAGCAATCGGTAAGACTTTCGACTGAAGGTGTTGCTGATAAGTGTTGAAATTTTCGATGAAGAAGCGTTAATTCAGTGTTTGTGTGTAAATCTGGTAATATAGGTAAGTCATGTGGTGTATTTAGAGGTACTTCAATCTCTAATCGGTCATTGTTCCCTGATTGCGCTGCGCACTCGAAGTCTTCGGTTTGGGTAGCGACTTCTTCGTGCAGCTTTTGGAGTTTTTTGAACAGTTTCTGCAATCTGGTTTGTAAGTGTTGTTTGCGCCACAACCGTAACAAAAAACTCGTTTCTCAGCCAAACAATCTTGGTATCTGTGTCCCTCTTTGTGACAATTCCAACAAATTAATGCGAAAGCGTCGACTTCAAGCACCTGTGAGTCTGAATCGGATTCAACTTCTTTTTCTTCTTGCCCTATTTCAGATACTTCTCGTCTAAAAGGTGTCCCTTTAACAAATCCTTGCGAACGCTTTACGTCTTCTAAAAAGTTCTCTCGTCTTCGACAAATGTCTCTCAATTCTGATACCGTTTTTATTTCAATATACAATAATTCATGCCTTATCTCGGGTCGCAGATTATTTTTGAGAAGACGTACTATTTTCTGCGGTGACAAAGGACGCTCCAGTTGGTCTAACAGCACAGATATGCTATCAAAGAAGCAGTCAAAGTTTTCGTTAATTTTTTGTTTCCTACTTCGAATGAGTTCTTCGATGTCTGCATCATCCCTTTCTTGACGAAACTGTACTCTCAAGGCTACACACAACTGATTCCATTGAATCTCATTTACCGACTTGTGGTAACGCCAATAAAATTCATTGGCCTTGCCTTCGAAGAGAACACTGGCGTTTTTGCATAACACAGAAAAATTTCCCTCCAATGTCTGTACGGTAAGTGCTTCTGCTCTATATATAAAATTATCGACAGATAAAAAGCCTGTTCCCGAGAACTTTAGTTTCCATCCGTTTAAGATATGGACAACTTTGTCGGGACGGTTTAGCAGATCGGTATTGTGGGATCTATTCGAAAAGGGGGATCCCGAGTTTTGGGTTCGTCGGTGTTCTAATCCTGAGACGGAACCTACTTCATGTGAAGAGTTGTCTATCGGGGTTTGTGCTCGTGTATTATTTAAAGTCGACTGAGGAGGTGTGATCATGAGTCTTTGCATGGTTTCCATGACTGATTTCTGTATGAGCTCACTCATTTTCTCAGACAGACTTGTTAGAAGCCTGCGCTCCATTGTAATTAAAGCGATAGCATTCATGGCTTCACCAGGGTTTATTCTATCGCTGGCAGTTTCGATTGTTTTTGCAGCGTTTGCTGAAGTGGATGCCCTATCGTTATCTGAAGAATCACCTGGATTATCTGTAGGCAATCGACTTTTAGATTTGCCACGGGTAGTTACACCTACCGCTTCAGGCAAACAGACGGCATTACATTTTGGACATTTGTTGTCACTTTTGAAATGCGCTGCAATACATTTCCTATGAAAATCGTGATTGCACGATGTTTTATAGGTTTCAGCAACTGAATTAATATGTGTTTCACATAATGAACACACTAACTTGGACTGTGCGTCAGCACCTGATTTCTCGGGAGATCGATCGAGCCCCATATTGTTCACGATTTATAACAATTACTAATAAAACCAAGTAACTCCAAACCGACCAAGCAATCAAAAGAAAATTTAAAAAAATAAAAATTAAAAAAACAATTTACTATTAAAAGTAATTTAACGTTTTTCTTTAATGCAGTTAATAATTAACGATAAAATTTCATATACAAATTTGAACTCAATGCATGACTTTTCGCGCAATGTAGGAGGATTCATTTTAATTTATTTACCATTTATTTTGTTTTCCGAGAAATTTTATTAGAAAAGACAAAAGACTTCGACCTAAGCTCTATTCCTTTGATCGAATTAGGGAAATAGTTATGAATGCTCGCGGACAGTGGACTTTCGTAAGCGTGCTCATCTGTATTCCAGCTTGCTGCATAACTAAGACAGGCTTGAAAGAAAAAATTGAATTTTTGAATGCGGATAGAGCAATGCTCGGAAGCAACACAATTATGTTCCAGCGCTCGAATCTTCAATCTTTTAATTCAAGTAAGGGATAGATTCACCAGCAAATAGTGTGGTATCTCAATTGGGACAAAAGGTCAACCTGAGTTTGACTTTCTATTGTGTTCCGCTAACTGAATGATACCTGATCACCAAAGCATTGTAGAGGAGATTTTCGCCTTAAACTTTTTATTGTGGACTTAATACAACTAATGATCTTAATGTATTCCAACGCAAAAGAGAATAATAACACAAAAATTTTAAATCGGGAATTGAAACTTGAAAGAATTTGAAAAAAAAGAAGGAAGTATACGAAAGAATATTTTTGAATCTTTTATTAATGAGTCCCAATGAATAAGTACTTTATTCAATGAGGCCCATACGTTGGGCGCCACTTTTCTTAATAATAATAATAAGATATTAACTGTAACGTGCAACGGTGTTTAGTTTTGTCGGACGATCTGAGCTTGCGGGGCACGTTTTAGTTTCCGGCTCTAGCTCGTCGGCTTTGGGGGTGGTGGTCTTGCTTGGCCAGATCGTATTCCCGCTACACTAACTTATTATTAATAAGAATCGAAATAACGTGCTGCGACATTAAGAAAGCTAGTAAAGAGAACCGGAAGAGCTTAATAATTGATTCAAATGATAGAAGAGGCTAAGTTAAAGATCGGAAACGGACAAAAATATAATGGCAAAAGGCGAATCCACAGGTGTTGTTGTGGTCGCATGTGCCCTCCCTACCTATGGTCACCCACCTGAGAGCATAGCTCTGGTGACCCCTTTGTCCCCTACAACTGCGGAATCATCAGCATGAGTTCAATTGCTAATAACTCAGCTGAACGACATTATCATCCTAGATTCGATGCAGGGTAGGAGCACAAGGAATCATCCATCAGAGTAGGGCTACTGAATAGCGGACACACCTAAAAGAATTCTAAAAGTGGGAGTAAAAAGTATGGCGAGTAATAAAAACGTACTGCATGCATTTGTTATATGTAAATGTTTTCATTAATGTGGCCTTAAAATTCATAAATGAGGCATGCGTATGACAAAAATGTAATTAATTCTAAAGAGTATCGCTTAAATAGCATGCAAGGGTAAGCGTAAAAGCAACTATAATAAAAAAACTTAATTCATATAAAAATGTTAGTTGCTAGCCATATGCTGCTGAGCTTCGAACAGAGCAAGATAGATCTTCATAAAAGTATCATGCATTAATTATATCTTTTCATTTTTTTTCTTTGCTCTAAGATAAATTCATATAGATTTTTAATTTGGTAGCTCATGTGTTGTTATAAAGAAATAAAATGTATAAGTGAACTACTGTGCATGCATCAAAACAAAAAATAAAAATATGCATAAAAAGTGTGTAATGGAACGAACTCACCGCGTTGTTGCTTCCATCGGCGAAAGATCGATCTTCCGGGTGCTGAAGAAATGTGGCATGCTGGTGTTTTGTGTGTTATAATTTATGTTTTGTGTTTTAGTGACTGCAAATGCATAATATTTCCTCAAAAAAAATTTCTTTTCTTTTAAAACATGAGCTGCGCAAAAGTTGTTTCCCTATAATTAATTATTAAAAATAATGTTTATTTATTTCTAAACCAGCTCTGGCTTGGTTCTAAAAGCTTTCTTTAACAAGATCTATCATCTCCTGCATTGCGTGCATTTAGGCGCAACGTATAAATTGAGTTTTGATCGCTGGTTGGTTTGTGTCTTGGCTGATCATCTAGTATGGCATGTTGAATTTGCAGGAGTTGTTTTTAGTCACAAATGTTTAAATTATTGTTGTTTTATTAATCCTATCGGCTCCTAGACGTCGATCTCCATGTGCTTTGACGCTGATCTGGGTCCTAGGTTAGGTTGGCCGGCTTATATGAGTTGTGGCACGTGGTGCAAAGTGGCTGGTTCGAAAACTGGGTGCGGAGGGGTGCCCCTATAGCTCTATGAGTAGAGGGGTGATTCTCCGCCACTAGGTGTTGAGATATTTTCCTTGGGCACTAGGTGCAGTGGAGCACTCCTATGGGAGCGTGTAGACCAAGTTCTATTGCACGAGAAGGTGCTCCCAGAGAACCCGTATTATTTACGGGCCCCAAAGGGCTACTGCTTGGCTACTGCTTGCTTTGCCTTGCCTGAGTGGGAACAACAGATGGATTAGAACTTGGCTAAAAGCTTGAATTAGCACACCTTACATACCTGGCCGATCTTTGAACCGCAATGAAGAGAAAAAGATGGAGGGGAAAGAAAAAAAGGGGGGACAGTTCGCTGTTGTTACAGTCGCAGCTGTTCAAGTCGCTAACGGCCTTTTCTCTTTTGCAGCCTCACACAGTGGGGCGATTTTTTTGTTCTCTGTTTAATAAAAAAACCAACTTTAACCTCACTCTACAGAGAAGAAAATGTTCTCACGCAAAAATTTAAACAGAAAGCCAATTATCTTTATCAACTGAATTCGCACTTCACTTTATATTTTCTTTCTTTTCCTTTTTATATATAGTTATTTATGGTTAGGAATTTCACGTGGTTTCAAGAATTTTTCTGCGAGACGTCTCTTCTCTTTGACACTATGAAGTGAAAAGATCGTACCGAAAAAAATTTTGAGGCTAGTACACGGGAAGACTGTGGTCACTGTTCCGTCAGATGATATCGAAGAGCAACTCAAGATCAGCTGATTCATTTTAGTTTTATCCTACTGAGGGGAAACCAGGCTTTATCTGATCTGACAACCTCTTATCCGATGCAATACTTTCGATCTAAAACTATTCCCCTACATTCGGATATTAAATAATTAAAAAAATGGGCTGCATACTTTTAGGTGCTTTCAAAAAAAAATGTATCTTCAGGCGCCTCTAAAATATATATAAATTCATTGTAACATCAAACCTTAAATACTGATAGGGTATATACATGTTGAATGGCAACTACAGTATATAGGGTATTTAATAATGGCAAATAAAATATATGTTTTCTTTTTAATTAATTAATTTAGGTATGCCAAATTATATGCACTAGTGCAACATCTGACTGTGTTTCAAAAAAAATTACTGGATTGTATAAAAAATGTTTTAATGTTTTACTTTCATTTACTCACACACATTCCTCCCTTGCGCGTTCGTTGGGCCCTTCGAAGATGTAGGTGATGATGCTGTTAAAAATCTTTATGTTTAAGTTGAAAACAGTCGATGATTGTTGCATTTGCATTTACTAATGAAAAATGATGTGTAATATATATATATATACATATACATAATCTAATCGTGTAGAGAAAAACTGAATTTAGTATGTGATATTTTATTCTTTTATATTATAAAAAAATGGAAAGAGTTTTTCTTTAAGTATTCAATAACTTGCGTGAGCCAAATGATTGTATATATATATATATATATATATCCCTACAATTCGGCCATCCTGACGATAAGGATCCCCTGATCCTGGTTTCTTATGAGCTAAACATTTATGTTGTAACAATTTGTTCGTTTCTATGGTAAACTTATCAAATAACAGTAATTTAGTATTCTTTAAGAATTTGTTCGTTTTCCTATCCAAGGTCTTATGTTTTGAGCACTCCATACACCCGTGTAAGGATTTCGAGAAACTTGAAACCCTTCAACATCCTTTAGCAAGAATCTGTCATTGCGAACTATTTTAGAAGTTTGGGATCAACTTCCTAGCAACTCCCGCAGTTCTGTCAAAATTTTTTACCATTACATAGTCTCCTTTACTGTAATCCCTTGGTTTTTTCTTTGTTTTATCGTAATATGTTTCGTTATACGCCTGTGCTCGATTTTGATTCTCCATTGCCTTTTTTCTAATTTCCTCTACGTTTTCTACCTGAACCGTGTCGTTAATTTCTTCTAATTTCTCCCTAAGTTCATCAATAATTTGACCTTTCTGCACTACACCAAAAAGCATTTTACTAGGAACTTGTTTAATACTTCTGTGTACGGTGTTATTAAGTGCATTGTTCGATTACATTATCCCAGTGTACACCATATTCAGGCTCAGTTAACTTTGCTATCATTGGCCTTATATTTCTGTTTATGCGTTCCACTTGTCCATTTGCTTGCGGAGAACCTGTTGCAATTTTCAGATGTTTGATGTTTGTTTCTGTTCGAAATTTTTGAAATTCGTTAGATGTGAAACAACTACCTCTATCTGAAACTATACATTTTGGTTTGCTATACGCCCTAAAATAATTTGATAAAGCTTTTCTAACTTCTTTTGTGCTTGTTGTTTTTGTTGTATACAATCTAACAAATTTCGTAAAACCATCTACTATTAGAAATATGTGCTTATTCGCTCTTCCCGCCGCTACTGGTCCGTAATGGTCGATGTGCAATACTTCAAACGGCTTATCACCTTTAGGAATGCTGTGTAAGAAACCTTCCGATTTTCTAGAGTTTGAAGAAAATGCCACTCATTTTAGGCAAATGTCAATGTGATTTTTGCATTTTTCCTTGACGTTTTTGAACCAATAACTTCTCGAAATAGCATCTTTCATCTTATCCCTGCCAATGTGACCAAGTTCATTATGGTATTTGTGCAAAACATGATTTTCCATATCCTCAGGGACAAAAAATAATAAACGGTCGTCATTTGTTTTTCTGTACACGACGCCATTTCTCATCTCGAAAAGTTTGTGCTGATTTTTTTCTAATTCATCCTTAATTTTCTGTATTTTTAAATCTTTCGTTTGGCAGATTGTAAAGTACATCCCTAATTAAACATATGTGATATCATGTACATATCATATGTTTTATCGAAATCGATATCTTTGATCAAGGTTGCCACCTGGAGCAGGAGGACTAACTTTACTAATGTTGCAAAACGAGTAAAAGACTAGTACTCATCCCATAATTATCACTTACGTAGCTTCCGCTGCACAAGCTCTTTTGCGTTTGAAACGTCGTGGGTACAAGACGTGTAACGTAAAATCCGAAAAAGTCAAAATTTTAAACTCATTGGAAAAGTTAATCATCCGGCCATTTATCACTAATATTGGTAACATC
The DNA here is from genome assembly GCA_018903675.1 of Zaprionus capensis. NCBI lineage: Eukaryota > Metazoa > Arthropoda > Insecta > Diptera > Drosophilidae > Zaprionus > Zaprionus capensis. The sequence goes on from JAEIFN010000526.1 coordinate 41,684, forward strand.
CGAACATCCGGCTCGAAGGACCAAAATTTTCTCGGGAGAACGTAGGAGGACAGATCCAGATGTGATGTGGTAGTAGCTGTTGTAGTTGTTATAGTTGTTCTTCTGGTTGTAGTTGTATTACTAGGTTTTAGGTAAAAAACACTAGTGTTTCACTTTTCCATATATATATGTTTATTTCTGCACAGCGTATGCTTACATTCATTGCTTGCTTAATACTAACGAGTACAATAGGGAGAGACCTTAACTATGCTTAACTAGGAACAGTGGCAGAGGGGAAAGCTTGCATTGAGTGAAAGCTTCGCTTAAACGGGAAGCTTGTATTCGAAGCATGAGCTTTAGATTAACCCATTGGTTATCACTTCAATACGAACATCCCGCCGCCCTTGCATAGTATGCAATTTTAAAATTCATATTGACAATTCAGATACATTCAATTCAACTACTTAGTAGTAAAAACTAAGATTACTTTTAACATTATGAGCTACAAGTGCCCGACAAGGTCCAGCCAAATACTGTGCGTAGCGCCACTGGCCCGCCAGCTCTGTTTCCCTAGCGATGTCGGACAATGGATATGGTGGACGGCTTGTGGAAGTTGTCGTCAGCCAGAACGAGGCCTTCGAAACGCTCCCTGACAACTGGATTGACGACTGTGAGTGGTGTACGGATTCTCAAAGGATGCTCATGCTTCAATATCGCATCCAATCGGAATCCATCAGAAGCCTTGGACCGGATGACTGCTGTACACGCCGCTTCCCGTCCAATATTTAGACTTGGTAAACGCATTGCAGACGCAAAGGATGCGTCGATCAGTGACACTGGCGCACACGGGTCAATTAGTGCGCGCGTCTCGGCCACAGTGTTTCCATTGTCGATCAGAATGATCGCTGTGGGTAGCAATTTGGGATTGCGGTGGTCCAGCAGCGTGGTCAGAGATGGCGATTGGATCTGTGTTGCCGATTGAATGGGAGTGGAGCGTCAACGGCCTTTCTCATGGAAGTGAAGAAGAGTATGATGGCCATGATGACAAATGCGACATTTGTCTCTACGTCCCTTCCGAGTGTTCGTGAGCCAAAAAATTGGCACAGTATTTGTTGATGAGGACAGCTCTCAGTCGGTTTTCGGCATTGAGCCGCAAAAACGATATACATCTTCGCAGGGGGTGAATACGTCGGCAGACTCTGCATCGGAAGCAATTAGTTCCTTGACTGCGCTCGACACGATTGTTAAAGCGCGGAGACATTTTTACAATGAAGGATGAGTGATGGCTGTATGGAAGAAGATAAAACGAAAAGAAACAAT
>JAEIFN010000529.1:0-101139 GCA_018903675.1 Zaprionus capensis
ATTTGTAATTTTGCACTTGTCTTGCTGATTTGTGGCTTTTCACTTGTCTTTTCGGTCTCAGACATGTTGAATAAAGAAAACACTTATAAAATTCAAAAGGAATAAGTTTTTTTTTTTTTTTTTTGTTGTAACGTTCGTTTAATTTATTTAAAATCTGTCCTAATGGACAATAATTAAATGTTTGGGGGGGGACATTGACTTAGGGAATTACATGTTTGTATTTGGGGCGGGATTTAATCCGTTAGTCATCCACTACTGTGGGAGATCAAGCGGGTGGGTTCTCTTCAGGCGTCTGCGGGTTTGGCTATTGTCCAACAGGTTGATAGCCAAGTGGTTGGGGTGGTTGTCAAGCCTTCTTATGTATCTTCCGCTGAGTCTAGAGATTTCTTCCGCAACTGAGGGGATTCCTAGTTCCTTGTGTATGGCCGAGTTCTCATGGTAGGGATGAGCGTCGGAGGCAATTCTCAAGCACTTGTTCTGGAACCGCTGTATTTTGAGGCGGTTTGATTGGCTTGCCGTGCCCCACAGCTGTATCCCGTAGGTCCAAATTGGCTTGAGAATTGCCTTGTAAACAAGTAGCTTGAGGTGTCCGCGGAGCTTGGACCTTCTCCCAAAAAGCCATTGGAGCTGTCTGAGGCGTGAGTCGGCTTGGATGCGCTTATTTGTTAGATGAGGGCGCCATGTGAGCCTGCGATCCAGGGTCAGCCCAAGGTATTTTGGTGTGGGTGCGTTAGGAATAGTGCCTCCGTTTAGTGTGACGGGAGGACACTCTCCTCTGCGCAGTGTGAAAGTCGCAACGGCGCTGACTATGTAAATCTAACTTGCTTATACACACACACGCGCAAACTATGCGTTGTGTGAGCAAACAAACGAAAGTGATCCAAGCGATCCGAAAATAAGCAGGCTAAACCTTTGCTGTAACTACGTTTGTAGGCAGCAATGTAAAATGCGGGGTGCGGGGTATGCAATGTCACAAGAGAATATATGCACACGCACTCTAAGTGGTGTGTATATCAAACAAACGAAAAGAGAAACAAGAGAAAATGAAAATCAAATCAAACGTTTTCTGTGCTACGTTTGTAAACAGCAATAGAATATGCGGGGTGCGGGGTGACGAAATGCGAGAAGCGCCAAATGCAAGCGAAGTCGAAATAACGAAAGTATGTGAGCCCAAAGGAAGGTTCGAGGTGAACGAACGCAACAACAACTGTATGCGTGTATATGCAAACTCTAACATGCACGTACATATGCAGTTTATGTATTCACAGCTGTTCCAAGTTAGCGGTCAATATGTAATATATACGCTAACCGAAGATCGAACAGCGACAATTTGCATTTACACGCACTCTCTCAATTATTTAATAAATATATAAGCCACCAATTTTATGTTTTTAGCTAAGGTAAATGTTGCCGTTTTTGTTTCTTATTATTTATTATTTAAGCAAGCAGGTTAGTATTATAACACAAATGCAACGTATTATGCCCTTTTTTATTTAATGTTCTTTTGTTGTTGGGGTTAGTTGCTCATATGTGCATCTATGTATGTATATGTACATATGTAGACATACATATTTATGTTTCAATGTAAATACAAATGTATCGATGTGTGTAGAAGCAATCACGTACACACGTATATACATATGCAGGTACACAGCTTGCATGCAATATTTAAAGACTATGTTAAGTATCAAAATTTGAGCACTTAGTACATGTGATTATGTACTCCTATATTTATTTCGACAATTTCGTCGTTTCAATCAACAAGACTTGCTCAAATTTTGATACTAAATACCTGTAGGCTGTCTAGAGAATCGATAGACATAGAGCGACGACTAGCTTCCATTTAACTTCCAACGTTGATGATTTCCTTTGGCGAAAACGTCAATCCAGTAAAATGCACTTTTTGGGCGATGTTTATTTTTCACACACGACGCGCGAAGCCAACTACTGTCGACAATAATATTAATAACAAGAAAAAACCGCCGAATCTCGAGTCCCTGCTCGGGCGAAAATATGAAAATTCTCTAAGCTTTTTTAGAGAAATAAACGAAACGATATTAACTACTATACAATAAAAGGACGCGGAGTTCGACTTCAAATGTTTTTAATATGTACGAGTATGTGTAGTTGGCTTCAGTGCTCAAACGAAAACTCGTCACAGTCCGACCGCACTCTCCGAATTAGACGTCGGCATTTGCCGATCGTCTCAACTTAACGACACTTCATGTGTTCTCTTAAAATCTATCTTATCTACTTATTTTAACATAGACGAGCTCCAACAAACAGCATGAAAATTCCAATCACAGAGGCATAGATGAGGTAAACGCCCAATTGAAAAGAAAATACTATTTCCCAAATATGAAACAAATAATTATAAAGATCATTAATAACTGTGACATATGTAAACTACTAAAGTATGACCGATCGCCACCCAAAATTAAATATCTAAAAACAGAAGCCCCCTCAACACCTATGCAAATTATACATACGGACTTATATACAATCAACGGAAACTATGTTATGACTATAATTGACAAATTTTCTAAATTCGCTGCGGCTTATACGATCCCCACTAGAAACAGTATAAACATTGTAAAATCAATGCAACAGTTCATACAATATTTCGGTATTCCAAGCAAGATAGTTTGCGACCAAGGAGCCGAATATAATTCGAACTTGTTCAAAGATTTTTGCAAACAATACGGAATAGAATTGCACATGACATCTTTCCAACAGTCATCAAGCAATGCACCAGTAGAAAGACTACATTCAACTTTAACAGAAATATATAGGATAATAGTAGAGAAGAAAAAGTCAGAAGATTTACAGATAGAACACGATAGTATATTAACGGAAACTTTAATAACTTATAACAATGCTATTCATTCAGCAACTAAACTCACACCTTTCGAACTGTTTTCGGGTAGAACCCATTCGTTTATAAAGTATATTGTATTTAACGACCAGCATGACTACCTCAGACAATTAAATGTTTTCAGGGGAAAACTTTACCCGGACATAGCAAATCAAATGAGCCTGGCAAAAAGCCAGAACATAGAAAAACTAAACCAAACTAGGGACGACACAAAAGAATTAGACACAGGAGAGATAATCTTTAGGAAAGAAAACAGGAGAAACAAATTAACACATAGATTTACACAACAGAAGACATTAGAAGACAGAGGGCATACATTAGTTTCAGATAAAAAACAAAAATTACACAAGTCAAAGATAAGAAAGTGCACTAGGAAAAACACTATACAAAACTGAATAACAGAACAAGGAACTCCAATGGTGAGACTAGAATTAGGAAGTATAATTAAATCAATAACAGGAAATATGGATTCAGAAGACACCATTAGAATAAAGGATGAATTTCGAAATATACACGATAATTTAGGCGAACTAACTTTATAAATGTATAATGAAAATGAAATCGTTGAAAATATAACTAAACACATAAACCAAGAACAAATTGTTATAAATAACTTTATAAAAAACTTTAAGAACGAAATTTGTAAACACTTAACGGAAGAACATAATGAAATACATGTTTCACAGTACACAAACAGATTAGACTACAATATTGACATATTATACAATCATATTTCAAAACATATTAGAAAGCATATTGTTAACTAAACTAAGAATACCTAAGTTCATATTATCAATGGAAGAAACAGATAGAATTATGGAAACTTTTACTGAACAAAATGTGACAATAGAATTTCAAGAACACTTGTATAGACTTGTAGTGAACAATAGTTTTGGTAGATGTTTTATGTAATTAAATGCAATGGATGTTGTTTGATGCTTATGATTTATTTGGATGAAAAATGTTTAAGAAGTTACGCAGTGGCACGTGTTATGTGCTTGACAGTTTGCGATCGAAAGAGAGGGAACTTAACGATGATTAAAAGGATATCGATAAATTAAACAGATTAATATCTATTGAGTGTAAATATTTAAATCAGTGTGAATGGCAAATAGAGAGGGTTGCCAGATCTCCATAGTACTCCCTCCTAGACTTCAAGTTGTGAAACGAACGGGGAGTCTAATCGTGCGGCGTGGTCTGGGTGGCTGTTGAGATAGAGTTGGCGGTTGGTCTATATTTGTTTTAGACGATTCTGCTGCTGCTTCTGATGATGCTGCTGCCGATGATGATGGTGATGTTGATTCGTTATGTGACTCAATAAACGCTGGTTTGAGTCGATCGATTGATACTGTAGTATCTCGTCCGTTGATGAGAATATTGTAGAATTTGCTATGCTTTGATTTAACTTCGTAAGGTCCATCGTAAGGCGGCTGTAATGATCCGCGCACTGTATCGTTGCGTAGAAAAACATGTGTTGCGTCGATTAGTTGTTTAAATACAAATGGCTTCGAAGTATCGTGATGGGCTGTTTGTGTAGGGCGGATGTCGTTCATCATTTCAGCGAGATATTTTACAAATTCAGTTTGCGGTAAAACATTGTTTTCCATATGAAGAAATTGTCCTGGAAGTCGTAGTGTTGATCCATAGACAAGTTGTGCTGCTGTAGTTTGTATGTCAGGTTTGAATGCTGATCGTAATCCTAACAATATGATTGGTAATTTGCTTGGCCAGTCAATTTTGTTTTGACACATTATGGCTGTTTTAAGAGTACGATGCCAGCGCTCAATGATTCCATTAGCTTGCGGGTGATATGCAGTAGTACGTATATGATTGATGCCGAGGAGCCGTGACAATTCGTTGAAAAGTCTTGATTCGAATTGTCTGCCTTGATCTGTGGTGATACGGGAAGGTACTCCAAAGCGGGATATCCAGACGTTGATGAGAGCTGCGGCTACCGTCTCTGCTTGCATGTCTTCAATTGGAACAGCTTCCGGCCACCGTGTGTAGCGGTCGATAATAGTGAGACAGTATCTAAATTGACCAGATTGGGGTAAAGGACCAATCAAGTCCAAATTTATGTGTTCGAAACGATGTGCTGTCAATTGATAGTGTTGAAGTGGTGAATGAACATGGCGGGTTACTTTGCATCGTTGACAAGGAATGCAATGTTTGACGAAACTGGCGATTTCCTTGTGCATCGAAGGCCATATAAAACGTTGTTTGATGATCTTCATTGTAGATCTAATGCCTCCATGAGCGATGTTGTGGAGTTTGCAGATGATTTTCTTCCTGAGTGGCTTTGGAATAAATGGTCGAGCTGTAGGAGTAGAAAAATCACATAAGATTGATGTTTCTGAATGTGGTAGGTTTACAGATTTGAGTTGCAGTGTGGTGTTGATGTCTTCCAAAAGTTGTTTAAGCTCTGGGCAATCACTTTGTGCTGAAGCTATTTGCTCGTAGTCGATAATGTTGCTTTCGATTGCTGCTATGCGAGACAATGTGTCTGCTGTCGTGTTCTCGACTCCAGCGACGTGTAAGATGGTTGTTGTGAACTGACCAATGAAGTCCAATTGGCGGAGTTGTCTGGGTGATGCCTTGTCCGGTCTTTGAGTGAAGACGTATATAAGCGGTTTGTGATCAGTGCGGACATGAAATGATTTGCCTTCTAACATAAAACGAAAATGCTTGATGCTGAGATAGATGGCAAGAAGTTCGCGATCATACGTGCTGTATTTGCGCTGAGCATCTGTTAGCTTTACACTGAAAAATCCCATTGGTTGGTATTCATTATTCACGATTTGGTGAAGAACTGCTCCGACTGCTGTATCACTAGCATCTGTGCTTAGCGAAAGTGTTGCATCTGGAGATGGGTGAACCAAGAGTGTTGCTGTTGCGAGAGAATGCTTGCACTGTTGGAAATGTTGTATGTTTTCGTTTGTCCAGTTGATTGGAGAAGAATCGTTCTTCTTATTGCCTGGAATTAACTGCAACAACGGGGCTTGATGTTCCAGTGCTTTGGGCTGGAATCGTCTGTAGAAGTTAATCATTGCCAGAAAGCGTCGAAGTTCCTTTACAACTTTGGGTAATGGAAAATCAACAATTGCTTTGACTTTGTCTGGCAAAGGTTTGATGCCATGAGAGTCGACATGATGTCCTAAAAATGTGATGGAATTTTGTCCGAAGGCACATTTGCTTGCGTTTATTGTGAGGTGGTAACGTTGAAGTCGTTCAAAAACTTGGCGAAGATGAATTTCATGTTGTTCAGCGTTACTTGATGCTACGGCGATGTCATCTAAATATACGAAAACGAAGTCGAGATCTCTGAGAGCGACGTCCATATAGCGTTGAAACGTCTGTGCTGCGTTGCACAAGCCAAATGTCATATGCGTGAATTCGTATAAGCCAAAAGGGGTAGTTATAGCCGTTTTTGGAATGTCACGTGGTTCAATTGGAATCTGGTGATATGCGCGATTGAGATCAATTTTGGAAAATATTTTCTTACCATAGAAAATATGTGTGCAATCCTGAATGTGCGGCAGGGGGTACCGATCAGGAATCGTTTGTGCATTGAGAGCTCTATAGTCGCCACATGGCCGCCATTCGCCTGTTGCTTTACGGACCATATGTAAGGGTGATGCATATGGGCTCTTTGAAGGACGACATACTCCGATTTTTAGAAGATATCCAAACTCTGACTTTGCTGCTGTCAGTTTATCAGGAGTAAGACGACGAGGTTTTGAAAATGTGGGTGCTCCTTTCGTGTCAATGCAGTGTGTGACATCAGATGTGGTTGGTTTGGGTGTTGTATGATCCAATTGAGTGATAGATTTGAATTCCTCCAAAAGTTTGGAAAATTTGCATGCTCTGTTGAATGTTTTAATTGTGAATGACGATTGAAGGCTGCAAATAACATTACGTGCTAGCAATGTTTGAGCGTCAATCAATTTTTGGCGTTTAATATCAACAAGCAGGTTGTAGTGCTGTAAGAAATCCGATCCGATGATTGGTGTGCGGACATTTGCGATGATAAAGTTCCATGCAAATGGACGACGTAATCCTAGATCCAAGATTAAGCGTGTTGTACCATAAGATTCGATTATACTGCCATTCGCTGCGAAAAGAGGATTTTCGTTCGATGATGCGATGCGTTTGTTTATAGTTGAAACTGGTATAACGGATACGTCTGCACCTGTGTCAATAAGAAAATTTTTTCCTGTTTTTGAATCCAGTAAAAAAAGTCGGTTGTATGTGGAAATGCTGTTTATTGCTATCCGATGTTTTGATGTATGTGCTAAGGCTATATCGGACTGACTATCGAAGTTGCCTTTATGATCTTCGACAGCTGGACTTAGTTTTTTGAATTGGTGTTGAATGAGCAGGGCTCATGACAGTTTTGTGCTTTGTCGCCATACTTGGTGTGATACCAACAGTTTTTGTTGTTGTTGTTGGGCTGTGGAGTGTTGCTGCGACTGTTGCTTTGAAATCGGCTACTGCTGCGAGAGCGTCGATTATTGTTGTTGCTTAGAATTTGTCCGAGCTTGCTGTTGATTTGCTGAAATAATTTTTCTTGAGAATCCAAACGTTTTTCTATGTTGCTGAAACGAACGTCTGTAGAATTTGGATTGTTGTCGTTGATGCGTGATATAGCTGTAATGTTGTCACTCGATGTAAAAGTGAGTGAGTCCATGACAGCGTCTGCGGCTGTTGAAAGTTGGGATAGTGTTGTATCCGGGGCACTTTCGAGCATTCCTACAATGACGGCACGAGCTTGAGGTGGAAGGCGCTTGATCCAGTAGCGACGGACAACTGATTCGTCGTTGGTGGCATTTGTCCGTTGTAGCTGACTGAGTAAATGACTTGGGCGTCCATCACCGAGTTGTATTCCAGATGCGAGCTTTTCAAGTCGAACCATTGCCGATTCTGCGAATTTGCCTAGTATAGCCTGCTTAAGTGTGGTGTACGGATTTGTTTCCGGTTCGTTTTGGACAAGATCGTGGACTTGCTCCAAATATTTAGAATCTGCGTACGCTATGACTGCTGCGTACTTCTCATGCTCTTTCCGAGAACCGATGCCTTGCAATAGAAACCAGTTTTCCAATTTGGTGAAAAACATTTCTATGTTTGTGATTGTGTGAAGTTGTGGAAACGGCATCTGTCTAGTAATTGTGTTTAGATTTGATCCACTTGGTTCTGAATTATTTTGTGCGTCAGCAAAACTATCGTTCTCCATCTTATAAGAATGTTGTGTGTGCTTCGTATGATGAAAGTCGAGGGACACAAATTGTGGTGAGCCAGTGGTTTGAATAGTCGGCGATCACCAATTGTAGGGACCAAGTGTTTTTTAGTGCGAGTTTAATAGTCGAGGGTCACCAATTGTAGTGAACAATAGTTTTGGTAGATGTTTTATGTAATTAAATGCAATGGATGTTGTTTGATGCTTATGATTTATTTGGATGAAAAATGTTTAAGAAGTTACGCAGTGGCTCGTGTTATGTGCTTGACAGTTTGCGATCGAAAGAGAGGGAACTTAACGATGATTAAAAGGATATCGATAAATTAAACAGATTAATATCTATTGAGTGTAAATATTTAAATCAGTGTGAATGGCAAATAGAGAGGGTTGCCAGATCTCCATAGACTATTAAAAATGGATACATTGTAAATTTAAGCTAGAGGTAACTCCCAATGGAGAAGAGAGGTGTATTCGAGCAATATCCAATGCGGACTTGGCAGTTTGCGACGCGATCGAAGTTGACGAACAGGAACGAATTCTGGAACCTGAAAGGGAAACATTTTTGTGCTAAATGGAGTCCGAACGCAAATACACTCAAATTGCCTAAGGCCATTCCAAGTAACGGGGAATGCCATTATTACGTATAAAGACTGCAATATTACGATTAATGGATTCACCTTTGGAAACGAAGCAATAAAGATGGATGACAAAATCAAACTCGTCATACCCTTGTTCAAAGGAGTGGAGATTAATAATACAACAGAGGACTTAAATCTACAGAAGTTGCATACTAACAGTGACCGTCATAACTATAGTGGTTATAAAGAGAAGAGCTGCCGTATTCACACCGTCGTCACCACTGGTAGATTTCGTTCCGACACTTCCTTCGATGTGGCCGTCACTTCAATCCAGGGAGGGAGGAGTTACCATTGCACCTTCCCTGCTCTAAGTGAAACCGTCCAGATTCCGCTGAATGACAACAGCATCAAAGGCCACAACAACAACAGCTCAGCAGTCCACATATTATAGGAACATACACGAACAACAACATGTTCTGAAATAAAACGACGCACATGCTGACACACACACCTTGAGCATACATGCTCTCGAAAATTCTAGAAATAGATTTCACCATAAAGGTAATGTTGCATCAGCCTTTAAACGCGATATGATTGGTCAGCTAAGCATTTTGTAGCTTAGAAAGTACCGTTATAGCGAAACGTTGTAGCCGACGCCGAATGCAGAAACAGCGTGAAAAAGCAAAAAGAAGTTCCTCTTTTTGCGACGCACAGTCAGTTGCAATTTGGTCGTGTATAAAACCAGTCAAATTGAAACAAACACGAATACACTCAAAAGTAAATCACCGAATAAATTGTAATTTGTAGTGGTCGAAGTGCGAATCAAAGAAGTAGCCAAAACACACAGGGTATCAATTTGAAACTTCAAGAGTCGACTTACGGATCAGGAATGATAGCAGACGGAATCCTCTTGTGCCGTAGCTCTTTGGCGTGGGGTGGGTTGTTGCCACATTCCTTCTCCACATCTACACAACTTTATTATTTAGGATTCCTAACAGAAACTAAAAGATCGGATTGCAATATATAACATTTGCGGGGTCAAAGGTGTTGTGCGACCTCGCTGTCTTTACCCACCCTACCATAATCTTCTATGAAAATTATTGTATCCGAAGATACCCTATATTCATCCGACTATTAACTTAAGTTGCCATGTCTATCCAGAAAACAATTAATTTAGCACATAATTAGATTCATTCCAATATTCATGTTTTATTTCTATTGCAAAGGGTCAGAAAACTGTTTAACATTTCGATTTGCATTAATAGTATCAATGTAAATATTTCATAGTTTCTTTTAAGAGTTTTTGTAACGATTTGTGGAAGATATAATATTTCGATTACGAATTTATGGAATTTCTCGTTACGAATTTATGGATTTTGTTTCGACAAAAGGGTGTATCTTATAGTATTTTTTCATTCATTAAATCATTTCATTTTTTAATATGTTCTTTTTTTAGAGTATTGTTAAATTTAAAAAAAATTTGGGTTTCCTATATTTTTCTACAAATTTGTTTGTTCAAATGTTTTCTATGATAATTCAATTTTGTTCAATTCAATTTATGTGGCACTCATTTGATTTCAAGTTTGAGTTTAAATGGCTTAAAATGAGGCTTACAATTTATAAGTTTAAGTTTCTATTTAAATGTGCTTGAAACTTGATGTCTTATTAGTGTTTTTCTTTCATTGTGTGTATCAATGTGCAACTCTTATTTTGTATTTAAATGTGTTTATAATATCTATGATTTGTTTGTTTTGTTTTGTTTTCATAGGATAGAATTGTTTTGTTTTGTATTGTTTTTCTAATTAATTAATTGTTGAAAAGTGCGCTTAAGAAAGTGTAGGAATAATAGAACTCCACTACACAATTAATGCTGGTTAAAAACAGCTTTTAACATTGTTTCGTTCTATTGTTTTGTTTTCGTTTTCAATTTTTTGTTTTTTAAATTGTTTGATGTTGTTCGTAATAATTTTTTTTGCGTGATCAAAAGGATCAGCAGAGCATTCTAGAGAATATAAAATTCACATACATCACAAGCCTACAGACATGCACAATTGTTGTCGTTTACTCACAAGGTGATTTGTCCAGCGTTGAAAGGCCTGCCAGCGTGGTGGTGATACAGATCTTGATTAGGAAACTAAAGCTTGATTATAAGTTAATTTTAAATTCTCTTCTTTTTTTTACAATTTTAAAGATTTTAGCATTCTTGTGTGTTTTTACAAATGTTTTGTTGTTACAAAGTTTTTTTTTTATACGATTTTGTATTCGTTTTGTCCCTAGCGCACACTCAACAATTTTAATTTAATTTACAAATTTAATTGGCACTCTTGTATTTTTGCTATTTTAAACAATGTTACACAAGAAAATAAAAACACAAGCTAGTTCCTTGATCTGTGACTGAGTCAATTGTTGAAAGCAGCGTAACAGGCTGCCTCAGCTGATGAGAAGGTGGGAGAAAATGTATCCAACGGTGCAAATCCAAAAGAAGAGGAGAATATTCCTGTCGAAGGCAGGCAAGACTGCAATGTCCAACGGAGACTGCGCATGCAACTGCAGCAGAATACTCCACAGCAAAATGAGGCACGGCAAGGCTGCGTAAAGGTTGAGCAATGCCGTGCAAACGTCATGCAGCGCCGTTGAACTGAAGCAACGCGATGCAGCACTGCCCTGAGCACTTTGATGGGCAGACAAATTTGTTGCACAGGCTTGACAGGGCACAGTGCGTTTGACACAAGACCCTCAGAGCAATGGTAAAGCGGACTATATACCGCAGTGCGATATAAAACGCATTTACCCACTGCCTGGACAGGGATCTCGTAATGGAAGAACTGAAAAATTGAACGGAATTATATAATAGTTCCTGAGCAAGGTGGATTCTTTACCTAGGTCTTAACTTCTTTAGGCAACCTTGAGGCTTTGGGTGCCAAATGCCCTTCCTTATTACTGCCAGCCAAAGGTCGATCGTTTGGGGTGCACTTCTTCGCAGCCTCCAAGAATTCCTTGCAACGTCACTTCGTAATTTTTTTATTATATATTTTTTTTCACTGAAACAAACGTACTTCAGTACTTTTCCGCTGCAACCGCGTGTGGACCTTATATAGTGACAAATTCCAGCCATCGCTAGCTTTTTTTTTTGGAAGGTATTCGGAGCTGGCGAAGTTAACTGTGCTAGCACTCCAGCTAATGAGTGAAAGCTTTAATTATTTTTACCGCAGCCTCGAAGTAGACACGATTAGACAGGCAGGTAGAATGATAACATTTGCACTGCTTGCAAGGTCATCTTTGCACTTATCATAAAATTTGCACTGCTTTCTAAGATAAGCTTAGAAGTATGCTCTGATAAGAACAGGTGTTATTACAACTGCTTTTCGTGTACTAAATTTAGCACAGAGAAGTTCGAAGTTCTTAACAGCGTTGCACTGCTTTACCTTTGGCTACAAGAAAGCCAAACCAATTGTTACGAGGAGCTACGGCCCATTTATAACTCACGAGCCTAGCACACACTTAAGTAACGGTGCCTGGGTACCCAGAGCCCGTGCACAGACAAGCAGCGACGCTAGGCAAGCAGTGACGCTGGGCAAGCAGTGACGCTGGGCAAGCAGCGACGCTAGGTAAGCAGCGACGCTAGGCAAGCAACAGCGACAAGCAAAAGCAGCGGCGACATGCAAAGCAGCGGCGACATGCAAGCAGCAGCGAACCTCAGGCAACGAAGGGCAAACAGCAAACAGCCAAACTAGGGCAAACGTGAGCAGCAAAGTGGGCCAGTCGTAGGTTCTTAAGAAGTGAAAGTGTTAAAAGTAAAAGTCTAGTGCCAGCAGCATATCAACTAGGTAAGCAGTAAATAGAAAATATTGAAAGCTCAGTTATGAGCAACGTATGGTGCGAGGTAGGCAGGAAGGCAGAGACAAACTAAATTAACAACGAGTGTGAGATAAGAAAAGATCTAAAAGAAATAAAGCCATATTGCAAAGAAATAATAATAAACAAAACCTGCAGTGATTATTAAAACCCAGTGACCAATTCTTCCCCTAGCGCATTGTGTGAAATTGTCGTGTATGTGTGTGCCCGTGTGAGCGCTTCTGAGTATACTCACCCACAGTCCGTGTCGTGAGTGAACGTTAGTTAACATGTGGGTGCGTGAGCGTGTGCTTTAACAAGTTGGGCCGTGGTAGAATACATCACTGAGCGACTTGTGGGAGTACAGGCGAAGGTACTTGCGGTCACGGTCGTTCTACACGGCCATTGCCCGATCGTGAGTAGTGTCGTGAGTGAAACGCTAGTTGGCAAGTGGGTGAATAAGCGTGTACTCTAATGAGTTTCCGGCGTGGTGGAACACACCTCCGCACGACAAACGATCGACCGTGAGAGGTGTCGTGAGTGAACGATAGTTAACATGTGGGTGCGTGAGCGTGTGCTTTAACAAGTTGGGCCGTGGTAGAATACATCACTGAGCGACTTGTGGGAGTACAGGCGAAGGTACTTGCGGTCACGGTCGTTCTACACGGCCATTGCCCGATCGTGAGTAGTGTCGTGAGTGAAACGCTAGTTGGCAAGTGGGTGAATAAGCGTGTACTCTAATGAGTTTCCGGCGTGGTGGAACACACCTCCGCACGACAAACGATCGACCGTGAGAGGTGTCGTGAGTGAACGATAGCTAGCAAGCGGGGTGCGTGACCGAACACACTAACTAGTTTCGGTGTGGTGGAATACACCACCTAGCGACTTGTGGGAGTGCAATCGAAAGCACCCGCGGCCGCAGGCCAAAATACGAGCGACTTGTGGGAATGCAAGCGAAAGCAGCCGCAGCCGCGTGCGTACCCCATGACAAAGCGCCGGCCAGGCACGCGTGATACGCGACACGTGGACGTGTGTTCCAAAGGCACACGTGGTGGTAAAGTCCACTACCACATGATCGGCGAGCACACGTGCGTGACATGGACCATGTGCGTCTTCTATACCCTGTACATATCTCAGCAGGGCATAACCCGCTAGTAGCCTCTCTTGCTAAAAGTCATAGTAGTCCTATTTAGTGTCCCTCTCACTAAAATTTTAGATGCGTTTCTCCATAAAAAATTTGATGCGTTTATTTAATCATTAAACTTTACCGAAAACTTCAAAAAGTATCGCGAATTTTGAATTTTCGCGGGTTACGTATAATCGAATTTCGGCTTGTTTTGTTATGTTGGTACACTCTTCCCGAACATCTGTACCAAGTTTCAAGTGTACAGCATTTTTTGCTTGGTTGTGAGAGGCGTAAGGGTTATAAGTGCTTTGCGTACTCGCCGATTTTTTCTTTTTTCGGTCTTGGCTCACATGGGCTCTTCCATTGGGACAATTGAGGTTTGGTTTCGATATCATATCATGACCCTTTTGAGTAAATCTGGGTCATTCAACAGCTCTTGACCGATGCTCATGCGACGGTTCTTTTGGTCAAAATTTAGCAATTTTCGAGCAAACTTCGGTGACACACGTCTCATGCCCAAAACGATAGAAAATATTTCATGTCACGCTTAGCTATATACCGACATCCTCAGCAACTTCTCTGACAGTGATTTGACGATTTTCCAAAACAAATTTCTTCAATGCTTGAACGTTTTCATCAGTTGTTGACGTGCTTGGCCATCTACAGCGAGGCTCGTCATTGGCCTCTTCTCGGCCATCTTGGAAGAGTTTGTACCACATGTAAAAATTTTTATTACTCAGAACAGTTTCAACGTATACCACTGTCAAAATTTCAAGTATTTCGGAGCAATTTATTTTATTTTTTTTTATGCAAATTTTTTGATCCATATTTTTCGATAACAAAAAATTGGCGAGCACGCAAAACACTTATTACCTGTACGCCTCTCACAACTAAACAAAAAATGCTATACACTTGAAACTTGGGCCAGATGTTCACGAAGAGTGTACCAACATAACAAAAAAAAATGGAAATTCCATTATGCGTAACCCGCGGAAATTCAAAATTCGCGATACTTTTTGAACACACCTCGAATGTGCGCCAATCTTCGACCACAATTCCCAAGTTTGAAGGTAAAAAGGTAAATCTATTCCTAATCACTCTTCGTCTTACAGATTCTGACCTTTCAAATAAAAACGATTAGGAAATCATAATAGAGAAAACAGATGTTCGCGCTCATGGAGATTTTGAAACAAATCTTTAAATATTATTATTGGCCCAAACTTAACGAACAACTTTAACAACATATTAGAAATTGCGATATTTGTAGCAAAAATAAAAACAGATCCCAATATCTGAAGCACCCATTCCAAATAAAGAAGGTGAACAGCTACACATTGATATTTTTTATGCTCAAAAATTGGCATTGCTTACTTGCATAGATGAGTATTCTTAATATTTAGTAATCAAAGAATTAGAAAACAAATCAAACATGGAGTCTAAGATTTTAGAAATAATTCAACCCTTACCTTTTGTCAAATCAATAATGATGGACATTGAACCTAGTTTTTCTTCTGCTCAATTCAAATCTACAATAACACGTGACGGTTTAAAAATATATTACGAAGACGTAAGACATATTCAACTATAATAGAAATTGCTCGCTGTGTCCAAGAAGAATTATTAGACTTCAACGAAATTATTTATCGTGCAGTTAAAGAATATAATTAATCAATACAGTCATTAAAAAAACACCGAAGAGAGAACTTTATTGCACTGCCGCTCCGACTTTAACTTACACTAGACTTTATTTATTTCATTTTTTAATTAAACTAACTAAATTTAACACGTAGTTATTTGGACTATTAGTAGTAGTGTATATGTAAACATTTGATAGCCTCACTATGGTTCAGCAGCAGGTCCCCAATGATAATTTTGTCGAAACAACCATGTTCATGATTGTGAAATAATATTCATTTAATAAATAAATTAGTCGTCATAGCCGATTCCCTATATATAAAATCAACATAATATAAAATAATTTATCGTTTAATGTTTATTAAAACCTCTTACATCTATACAATAAAGAGTTTAGAAGTCTTACTGATTTTTTGAATAATCTCTAAAAAAAATTTTGAAACGATATATCTAAAAATATATAATCATTGACAACAAATTCATGTTTTTATTGAATAAACAAATACAACATAAAACACATTCAAAGCTACATTTATTAGAACACAGGAAAAAAATTAAAATAACTAGTTTTGTAAAAATATGGATCCTGAACGTAATGTTAAACGATTGCGCAAGCTGTTTGGGGTCTCTCATACTATACTTAAGAGAGCTGCACGCCGACCGAGCATCAGTGAGCAAGAAAGTGAAGATCAGCAACGCAAACGATTCGGGGCACTTCGGGAAATGCGACAGCAAAGAATATCTAGTATCGGCGCTAACCAACGATATGTTTTAGAAATCTGTGCGGATATGTTAGGTTTGGAAACGGAAGAAGTTGTAATGGGTATTGTTGATGAAAATCTTTATGTTGACAATTTAAATAGTATATTTGAAGAAAAAGGCCCAATGGCTATAATGCTTAGCAATGCATCCATGGTAGGCTATCCGGTTGATTCTGGTCGTTATCAAGACAAATTAAGACATACTGAAGTACATCGTACTGTATGCTTAACTTCTGGTACTGTAAGACTATTAGGGAAGTGGATGGTAGTATATCGTCAACAAAATGACAAGACTATTGATAATCGTACTGTCAGTGATGATGTTGCCTTGTTTATGATAAATGCTGATGGGCCAGATTCATGTTTAAATGTAGTAAAGATATTTGTGGAACAGATATTGAAACCGTCAATTGAAGCTATCACAGATTTTGGCTTGGCAGAAAAGGAACAATTACAAAAGTTTTTTCATATATTAAATATGTATAATACTTTCCTTAAATCTTCGGATGCAATTGTATCATCTCGTGTAAATTTTGACGTTTCACATGGTCTCTTTAAAGGATTCTTATTGGCTCGATGGCAAATAGACGCAAGCTCAAAAATTGTAAGCCGTGTGAGGTTAGTTGAACGATATTTCGAAAAATGGTTAAGACAAATCCAAGGAATACTTGTTGAAGGAAAACAAATTCAACGTGACCCTCCTGATGTTGGTCCGTTACATATGCTAGTTAATTGGCGTCAAATGTTAGCTAAATTAACTTCTATAACAGAGTTTGTTACATCAAGAGCTTTTAATAATCATAAAGACTGTTTGACTCTTTCACGTTCTTCTAAGCTTCTAAACGTAAGTATCAATAAAAAAACTTTCAATAAATACATAAATAAAACTTTCATCTAAAAATCTAACCTATAAAGCGCTGGGACAAAATTGATAATCAGGTAACGCTAGCGTTAAATGAAGCGAAGGATAATGTTCGATTTATTTCATCATTACAAAAGTTTTGGGATCCACTTTATCGGTAATATCATTTTGTATCTTTTTTACTTCATTCTATTAAAACACTATTCTGCAGCTCTTCACCTGATGACATTATAAGTAGCTTACCCGGACTTATGGTAGCTATTCGTAATGTTTGCAAAACTGCCCATTACTTTAATACTTCCGTAAACTTGACAGGACTAATGGTAAAAATCAGTAACCAGCTTACCATTACTAGTAAAAATTATATTACAGATAATGAACATCAAAGCCTTTGGCAAATTTCTTCAGTTGAAATTATTGAAAAAATTGAAAAATGCAGAGATGTGATGGATCATTTCAAAAATATATATATGAATACAGTTGAAGACATGAAGAACAGCAATGAAAAACCATGGATTGTTTCCTCCGTTTATATATTTACGTGTTTAGAAAAATTTTTAAATCGGTTGGAAAAGATAAAATGTATTGCCAATACGGAAATAATCTATTCAGTTTTGGATCGGATATTAATAAGTGGGATGGAAAAATTTAATGCTATGATAAAATCCGCTCGTATAACAATAAGTAGCAAGTTATACGATCCCTTAAACTATCGTATTGAAACATTTGATGTCGATTATGAAAAGTTTGTAAAGGATGTGGAAGTTGCAGAAGTTGGAATGCAACAGTTTTTAAAATTTCTAACCACAGATTGTCCAACAGCAGAATCGATGATGTTAGTTTTAAAACGCTTTGAAGCATTGAACTTAGAATGTTTATGTCTCGATCGTCGATATTTTAGGGTTTCGGAAATGTTGGAAAAAGAAATGCTGTTGCTCAAAGATGTGTATAACGAAGAGCGTGGTAACCCATTTATACCACGAAATTTACCTCCAGTTGCCGGTCGTATAGTTTGGATTCGATCTATTTTTAAAAAGATTGATTTACCAATGCAGGCACTAAAGTTACGACATTGTGTCCTTGCACATAAAAAGGCACAACGTACAGTCAGATACTATAATTACATGAATGGTATAGTTTGTCATTATGAAATGGCTTACCATAAGGCCTGGTTTGATTATGTTGAAGAAGTACGTTGTGCCTTAAATGCACCAATTTTGACAATAAATAAAGATGAAGCTCAATATTCTCTTAATTTGGATCGATCCATTTTACAACTAATATCTGAGACTGAGTGGATGTGGAAACTACATTTAGAGGTTCCTAATATGGCATCAACTGTAGCCTATTGCAAGGAACGTATCTTTAATCCATTTACTCTACTCAAACTAACATTAGAGCGCTTAGATAGGCTGCGTTTGTCATTGACTCCAGTGTTTGTTAATATAATGCGCTTTCGATTGCAGGAAATATCTGTAATCTTAAAGCCATCGCTATCATCTGTAACATGGATATCAAAAAACTTGGAAGATTACGTCGACAAAGTGTGTTTGGTAAGTCCCGTACGAATGTAAATTTAATTCTAATACCCTAACGGAATTAACATACTTTTTTGGTTGATTTGTCAATCTACTATGATGAAGAATCATCATCAATAAGGAATTTCAACTAGCCATGTCTGTGCGTCTTTCTGACCCTCCGTCTTTCGTTTTCAACGCAAACTATTTTCTGAGTTAATACGCGGAACAGAACATATCTGGAATAATTGTATGCAACGCATCATGAAGAGATGTCTGACCCTATATAATATGTTCTCTTAATCATAGTTAACAAGGGGTTTAAATCAGGAATATCCGTGTGATGTGGTATCCGTGTCCTGCATAATCAACAATTTTGAATTTAGTTTTGCCGATCACTGTTGCTTTCTGCATAAAACTGACAATGTTTTTTTTTTTTAACTTTTCAGAAAATTCTAGAAATAGAAATATTTTTTGGTTTGATATTAGACATTGAAGAGCTACGAGTTTTGCAAGAAATATATAATATCTCAGAATTCTTATACATATATGTTCCAAATGAACCAGTTGCATCGTATATGTTCGTTGAAGAAAGCAATAAACTAAGGGCTAAAATTGGTATGTTCAACTACTTAATAATACTATTAAAATTACTTTAAAAATTCTAACACTTGGAAAAACACGAATTACTCTGAAAGATATTTTTACTAAATATTTTATTGCTTCAGAGTCGCTCTCGATTAACTTATTACAAATTAGTTTGCCACATACTGTTTTATTTTGGTCTTAACGATAAGCGCGGCGTGTTTTAACTAATATTTCGATACGCCTGGGGTAGTTTTAGAAATTGGAAAATAATTTCAAAAAGTTCTTAAAATTTGAGCTAAATTAAAAATAATTTTTAACTTACCATTTAAAATCAAACTAATTGCTTTAACTAAAGTTTTATATTTGGGAAATTTGATAAAGACTTGGTATTTATTGGGTGGTGTTATTCACCAGAGTAAGTTAAGAAATGATTGACAAAATCATGTTTCGGGCCAGCAAGCCGTTAAGTTCTACAGAAATTTGTTTATTACATCGTTAAACGGTTATCTATGAATCTTTTACAGAGTGAAGATCGGCCACCTTTTTTATATCAACTTGTCCTCAAGCGATTGTTTATTATAATAAAATCATTAGTCTTTATCTTAAAAGTCTTGCCTTTTCTTCCCAAATTATTGCTTTTACCGAAAGAGATCCTAAGCTCTGAAGTCTTTCCAGATAGGTATACAACATACAGGCTTGATCGACCTAACCGACGAGGTGGTGGAGTACTGATTGCAGTAGACTCCAACATTGAGTCGGACCTTTTACAACCGGAGTTTCAATTTGACATTGAACTAATTTGTGTAAAACTACACTTTCCCGGTTTTTTCATGTATATAACCTGCTCCTATATGCCGCCGTCATCGGAATTATCAGTCTACTTGCAACACTTGTCTGCAATTAAGACTATTTTAAACCTGTTATCAGACAGAGATCACTTCATAGTCCTGGGTGACTTTAATATCCCAGAATGTAATTGGACATCTAGTGCTGAAGGAAACTTCCTTTTGCCTCCCCGGCAACATGACCTATTTGACGGTTTGTTTGACATGTCTTTGTCGCAGGTCAATCATGTCAAAAACTCTCTCAACAGATTGCTTGACTTATGTTTCACCTCTGATCCTTCCAAGGTGATTGTAGACAGGGTACAACCCCTTTCCCTTCCGGAAGATCCTTATCATCCCACTTTCGAAGTGAATTTCGACTTGGGTATTAGTATTGTGGATAAAAATGAAAGGCCGTGTAATCGCGTGCGCTGCTTTAAGAAAGCAGACTTTGAAAATTTAAATTGTTTAATTTCACATTGTGATTGGTCTGAATTTTATGCATCAACTGATATGTCAGTTGCGACTAATATATTTTATAACACCCTATACTCTGCTTTTGATATCTGTGTTCCGTTATCCTATCCGACATGCTCAAGCAAACCTCCTTGGTTTTCAAAAGAGCTGTCTCGCTTAAAATATAAGCATAAAAACTCACCGCTTATCTTTTCCCGCTACCTAACTGCTCGGTTAAATTTTACCGTGCTTAACGCGAAATGTTATACAAACTATTTGAACAGATGTAGGTTTCAGTTTTTTCAGAATCCTAAAAAGTTTTATAGTTTTTGTTAACATGAAGCGTAAGTCAGCGGTCTTTCCTTCTAAACTTTCGTTTGATAACGCTGTGGCGGACACAGATCAGGCCATGGCCGATATGTTTGTTAAGTTTTTTCAAACAACTTATTCTTCTTCTACGCCCAGCATTCATTCTTATCCATATAGTGTACCAAGTTCAAATGGCATCTTCACACCGTTACTGAACGAAAGTTCACTTTTTAAGGATCTTAGCTTAGTTAAACCAGTCTTTGCACCAGGTCCCGATGGTATCCCCGCCTGTGTACTTAGGTATTGTGCCAACTCCATATGTAAGCCATTGCTCAAATTATTTTCGCTGTCCTTAGACACCGCCTCCTTTCCTTCCATATGGAAGGAATCATTCATTATCCCTTTACTCAAAAAGGACAGCAAGGCTGATGCAAGTAATTATAGAGGTATCTCTAAATTATCGGCTATACCTAAATTCTTCGAGAATGTTATAACTCCTCACTTGCAACACTTTAGCAGATCCGTTGTATCCCATTTTCAACACGGATTCGTGAAACGTCGTTCTACCACGACAAATTTGCTTGAGCTGACATCCTTTGTGGTATAAGGATTTCAGAAAAATCTTCAAACTGATGTCATTTATACTGATTTCAGTAAGGCATTTGACTCGGTCAACCATTCTCTTCTTGAACATAAACTGAATCTCCTCGGTTTCTCACCAAAACTTCTTAGTTGGATTGTGAGTTATTTGTGTGACAGAACCCAACGAGTCCTCTTTAAAAATAATCTTTCTTACCCCGTTTATGCCACATCTGGTGTTCCCCAGGGAAGCCATTTAGGTCCCCTGCTCTTTACACTTTTCATCAATGACCTCCCAACGGTCATACTTAACTCCCGTACTCTCATGTATGCTGATGATGTGAAGCTCTGTTTTCAATTTAAAGAGGACTCCTGTCATTCTCGCCTTCAATCCGACTTAGACTGTTTCTATTCTTGGTGTCGTGCAAATCTTCTTAACCTAAACAGCTCCAAATGCAAGCTGATGACATTCTCACGAGCCTGTCCAAAGTACGTATCTTACTCTCTTTGTGGTTGTACCTTAGAAAGAATTTCCCTTGTTGATGATCTAGGTGTCAGCTTGGACCGCAAACTCAAGTTTTGCGAACATATATCATCAATGGTTAATGAAGCTATGAGTGTGCTCGGCTTTATTAAGAGATGGTCTAAGGAGTTTGACGATCCTTACCTAACTAAGACTCTTTTCACCTCGCTTGTTCGTCCAATTCTCGAGTACGGATCAAGAAAAACTTTTTAATATTTGCCTTGCGTGGCCTTAACTGGGATGTAAATTCAAGACTTCCTTCCTATCCTAGTAGACTTTTGTTACTAAATCTGCCTTCCCTAGCAAATCGTAGAACTATGCTTGGTGTTGTATTTATTAATAACCTTATACAAGGGGACATAGATAGTAACGACTTGCTTAGTCGACTACACTTCTCTGTCCCTGGTAGATTCACCCGTAACTATCTTCCTCTAAAACTTTCTTATTGTAGCTCGAATTATGCCCTGCATGAGCCTTTCAGGGTATTATGTTCGGACTATAATAAACTATATTACATTGTGACGCCGCATTGAAGCGGCGCCGCAGTTATTATTTTAAATATTTAATATTATTATTATTATGATTAAATAAATAAGCTATCTCTAAGACCAGTATACCCGGTAGCAGTTTCTCGAGTAGCATAGGCAAAGACAGGGGCATAGGCAGGGACAAGGAATCAGGGTACACAACAGAGCAAAACACCAGGCCTTCGACGTCCATGCCCAGTTCACAAGTTATGAGTTACGGTACTTCGGTACCCAGAGCTCGAACACTTGCACGCATAACGGTGCCTCGGCACCCAGAGCTCGAACACTTGCACACATAACGGTGCCTCGGTACCCAGAGCTCGCGAGTTTGTACATTTTTGCACAACAACAACCACAAACAGCAAAAACTCGTGCATAGACAACGGCACCAGCAACGGCACCGCGACCAAATTTTGGGCAGCGGCGCCAGACAAACGGCGACGCTAAGCGACGCTCAGCAAGCAGCGACGCTAAGTCAGCAGCGACGCTCGGCCAGCAGCGACGCTCGGCCAGCAGCGACGCGCGGCCAGCAGCGACGCGCAGGCAGCAGCGAAGCTAGACAAGCAGCGGCGCCGTGCATGCAGAAAATATGCAAACGGCGCCGTGCAGGCAGCGAAGTGCGAGCAGAGTCGCTGCAGCCAAGCACGATCGGCCGAAAGCAGCGACGCCATGTACGCAGCAGCGGCGACATGTGCGTAGCAGCGAAATGGAAGCTGCCGAAATTAGGCCAAGGGCAGTCGTTCGTGAACAGCTTAATGTGCCGGAAGCATATTGAATGTATTAGTTCGTAGCTGCGTAGATGGTGCGAGTAGGCAGGAGGCAGGGCCTAATTAGTATAAGTGCTTAGCGATAGGAAATAACGAAAGCAACAGTGAATAAACATGTTATAAACTATTTTAAACGAAACCACCCGCAGTGATTTATTAAAATATACCCTTTAGAGCATCGTGAAAGTGTCGTGTACGTGTGTGCTGTGCGTGTGAGTGTGTCCCTGCAGAGTCGTGCTTTTCTGGCATGCCGGTGCTCCGCTGGCCAGCGAGCGATTCTGAGCGTACACACGCACACTTCGTGTCGTGAGTGAACGTCAGTTGACGAGTGGGTGTGTATGCGTGTGTTTTAACGAGTTGCGGCGTGGTGCAATACACCATCGAGCGACTTGTGGGAACACGAGCAAAGACACCTGCGGTCACGTGATTCGTGTCGTGAGTGAAACGCCAGTTAGCAAGCGGGTGCACGAGCGTGTGCTTTAACAAGTGGCGGCGTGGTGGAATACACCACATAGCGACTTGTGAAAGTACAGGCGAACACACCTGCGGCCACGGGCATTTCTGCACGACCGGCGGCTGATCGTGAGTCGTGAGTGAGGCGCCAGCTGGCAAGCCAGTGTGTGAGCGGGACTCTAACGAGTTTGCGGAGTGGTGCAATACATCACTGAGCGGCTCGTGGGAGTACCTGCGAGAACACCTGCGGTCACGGGCGTACTGCACGACTAACGATCGACCGTGAGAGGTGTCGTGAGCGGGCTATAGGTGGCCAGCGAGGTACGTGTACCCGCGACCGCGTGCGTTCCTCACGACGAGCAGCCAGCCAGGCACGCGTGACACGCGACACGTACACGTGAGTCACAAAACGGACCACGCGATGATACGACCCATGTAGAGACCCACATTTCTAGCAAGTACACATGTGTGACATCGACCACGTGTACCCTTATACCCTGTAGTACTCGAGTAGGGTATGCCCAACTAGTAGCTTTTCTCTTACTAAAGTCATGATAGTCCTAGTTTTATATAAATGTTCTGTAAAGACCCTGGCGGGACTGAGATATGTACCCCAGCCTGAGAAAGCATCCTTACAGATGGCGCCCGAGCAGGGACTACTATGACTAGGCATTTAGTTTTGAGAATTTGAACATCCCACATAGCTAAATTCATGCAGGGTATAGTAGGGAGACACAAGGCCCACAGTATAAGTCTCACATAGGGTATCAGCAGCAAGCACACGTGCACATGTACATCGGTGTAAGCATACGAGACATAGTTTCACATAGAGAATCGTAGGACAGGCTCTATATCTACGACTACTACGCACATTGACGTGTGCGAAAATCTTGACCTTCTGATTTTTATTTTTCCCACTGCTTGACCATTTCGCCGGCGCAGCCTGAGCGACAATATCACTCAGGCAAACTTGTATATAAGACTCGGTATCGAATACCGAGGGTCTCAGTCGCGTACGGACCACCAAACAGTCAACATCGACAAAGTTGACAAGTATTTTTCCTCGTGTGTATCCTTCGAAACAATTCTACTGATCCTGCCATCGCGAAAACATTTTCTCAGTGAACAATTATACAAATCGAGTCGCGTACAGAACCGCAAGCAGTCAACATCGACAACGTTGACCCATACTTTGATACCCTGTGCATTCTTCGAAAACATTTTTCTACGAGCGAATATTCCGCTGATCCTGCCATCTCGCGAATATTTTTTCCAGTGTACGAAAACCAACGAACAGTTATACAAATCGAGTCGCGTCCGGGGACACAAATAGTCAACATCGATAACGTTGACCGACGTCCCAATACCCTGTGCGTATCCGTCGGAAACATTTTAAAGGAGCAAAACATTCTTTGATTTTTGCTATCGCGAGAACATTTCTTCAGTGAACATTTCTTTTTATCGTGGTCCAAAAGCGAACACTAATCAAACCGGGTCGCGAGTAGTCAACGACGTTGACAGACGTTTCGCACGGCAAACATACCTCGCGCGCATTTTCTCGAGTCTTTTTATACGTCACCAACGAACATGGGAACACGGTGGATCGCGTTCCGGAGGAAGAGCGAGCTACAGCTCATCCTCAAGGAGTTCGGGCTGGACACGAGCGGTACAGTGGAGGAGATGCGGAGCCGCCTGACAGCGTTCACTAATCAAGGGGACCTGTCAAAGGAACAGCTGCAACGCCTGATGGAGCTGGAGACCACGTTGGGAAACGCAGTTACCCCGGAGCAGAGAGCAGGCTTACGTGACACCTCCCCGGCGCCGGCAGAAGACGACTCCGAGGTCGTCCTTCCGATACCCAGCCTGGAAGTGCGACGGGCAGCGAGTCCTTCAAGGAGCGCTGCTAGCCGACACCTTCCACCCGTTCCAGCATCCAGCACGGCTCTTCCAGCCGTTAGTAGGACCGGCGAACCAAGCCATCGATGGATAGCCCCATACGAGCTAGCCGATCGAGTGCGGAAATGGGGCGTAGCCTTCAACGGCGACGCTACAGATCCGTGGGGGTTCATCGAACAGCTGGAAGTGAAGGCGGCACTGTACAGCATCGACCCGCAACAGTTACCACAAGCGGTAGCGAACGTGCTGACCGGCCAAGCGGAGGACTGGTTCAGAGTCAACACCCTCTACAAGGTCACCTGGGAGGAGTTCAAACAAGAATTTTTGGAATTCTTCCTCCCCCCGCGTTATTTTCAACGACTGGAGGACGAGATCCGGAGCCGCACCCAACGCCGAGGTGAGCGCTTCCGACATTACGCCCTAGCATTGCGGCTGATGATGCGACGGGTCATATACACCCAGGAGCAGGAGCTGGACAGGATCTACGACAACATGACGCCGGAATATCAACTATTCACCCGACGTCACGAGTTTCAAACGCTGGCCCAGTTGAGCAAACTCGTGACCACTTATGAGACAACAAAGGAGCTACAACGCCAAGCGACGAGCCAAGCTGATCGACGGAGAGAGGACTCGAAGCCACCGAATCCGCCAACGACGAACAACGCGCCGCCGACACCAGTGACTCCCACAGCAGCGACAGTCCCTCCACACACAACACCCACCGGAGCAACCAAGGGCGATCTGCAGCGCGTGTGCCGCAACTGCGCTCAGCCTGGACATCTACAGGCGGACTGCCGTAACAGCCGCGTGTTGTTCTGTTGGGACTGCGGGTGACTCGGTGTGCGCACAGTGGACTGCTGCCGACGAACTACGTCGGGAAATGCTTCGCGTCTTCAGCCGAAGGGGAACAACCTGGAGACGCCGCATCGCAGTTCCCAGGAATAGCACCTCTGAGGTGCGGGAGTGGCCGTGTCATCGCGAATGTTCGCATCGAGGGAACCACAACGGACGCCACGATCGACACGGGAGCCACACGCAGCTTCATTAGCGAGCGTAGCGAGCGTATGGCGGCCAGGCTGAGCACACCGGAGAACGAGCGAGCAACACTGATCCGGATCAAGCTGGCGGATGGATCATCACGAGCCGCGACACGAGCCTTGTGGGTGAGGATCCAACTGGGAGAGAGAGAGACGACAGTACCAATGCTGGTACTGCCCGTCATTTTGGACGACGTGATCCTCGGGATGGACTTCCTGTGCGGCATCGAAGCGACTCTCAGGTGCGGCCGGGCAAAGTTACGCTTGCAAAGCACGCCCGAGGAGACAGCACCGACGCCCGAGGAGATCGCACCGACGCCCGAGGAGACAGCACTGACGCCCGAGGAGATCGCACCGACGCCCATGGAGACAGCACCGACGCCCGGCACATCCCGCCAAGCGACGGAGGACACGACAGCCGCAGACAACAACCGCGTCTCGGGCTTACCACCGACTTGTCCCGTCGCACGGCAGAGGAACCCATTTAGGCAGCCCAGGACACGAGAGGACACAGAGTTACAACGACGAGACACCGAGGGACCATCCAGTATACCGGGGAACACGCAGCGAAGCACCGAGCATCGGCGAAGCGCGGAGGGATCACCCACAGGGAACACGCAGCGAGGCACCGAACATCGGCGAAGCGCGGAGGGATCACCCCTAGGAACACGAGCAGAGTTACCACAACGAGACACGGAAAACCAGGGCATCACGGGAGCCCCGACCAAGCGGAGACGCCGTGGAAGACGGCCCAAGACCAGCCACGCCGCCTTGCGGGGCGTCGATGCCCAGGAAACGAGGATAGCTGCGGACGAAGAACAGGTGGAGGCCTTTCTACAGTCCGAGCTAGCCAAGTTCGACGGATTGATGGGGGTGTCGCCCATTGCGGAGCACACCATCACCATACAAGAGGAAGGACAACGAGACAGCGAGGGACAATCCGGGACACCCGAGACGATACAGCGAGGCACCGAGCATCGGCGAAGCACAGAGGAACCAACAGGAGCACGAGGAGAAGGATCCGGTCCACGAGACACGGAGGATCCGACCATCACGGGAGGCCCGACTAAGCGGAGACGGCCCAAGACCAGTCACGCCGCCTTGCGGGGCGCCGACGTACACGGAGCAAGGGTAGTTACAGCCGAAGAACAGGTGGAGGCCTTTCTACGGCCTGAACAGGCTACCGGTGTGAGGTACTACAATTTACGCCGCCGGGAGTGGAAACCGGGACTTAGACAGTCGAATGCCGACCTGAAGGCATTCCACGGCGAGGACGCGACCAGCGAAGGTGACCAGGTACCGGGAGGGGTAGGCTTCCACTAACTTCCAGGTGACCATAATTACCCTGAAATGTATTTACTTTTAAGTTATAGATCGAGTTCCACGTTTCGCACCAAAGTCTAGATATTTTTTCACCCAAACCCCGGTGAAGTAA
The DNA here is from genome assembly GCA_018903675.1 of Zaprionus capensis. Classification (NCBI taxonomy): domain Eukaryota; kingdom Metazoa; phylum Arthropoda; class Insecta; order Diptera; family Drosophilidae; genus Zaprionus; species Zaprionus capensis. The sequence continues at coordinate 27,819 of JAEIFN010000529.1, forward strand.
GGGGGGGTGTGACGCCGCATTGAAGCGGCGCCGCAGTTATTATTTTAAATATTTAATATTATTATTATTATGATTAAATAAATAAGCTATCTCTAAGACCAGTATACCCGGTAGCAGTTTCTCGAGTAGCATAGGCAAAGACAGGGGCATAGGCAGGGTCAAGGAATCAGGGTACACAACAGAGCAAAACACCAGGCCTTCGACGCCCATGCCCTCGGCACCCAGAGCTCGTACCCAGAGCTCGCGAGTTTGTACATTTTTGCACAACAACAACCACAAACAGCAAAAACTCGTGCATAGACAACGGCACCAGCAACGGCACCGCGACCAAATTTTGGGCAGCGGCGCCAGACAAACGGCGACGCTAAGCAACGCTCAGCAAGCAGCGACGCTAAGTCAGCAGCGACGCTCGGCCAGCAGCGACGCTCGGCCAGCAGCGACGCGCGGCATCAGCGACGCGCAGCCAGCAGCGACGCGCAACCAGCAGCGAAGCTAGACAAGCAGCGGCGCCGTGCATGCAGAAAATATGCAAACGGCGCCGTGCAGGCAGCGAAGTGCGAGCAGAGTCGCTGCAGCCAAGCACGATCGGCCGAAAGCAGCGACGACATGTACGCAGCAGCGGCGACATGTGCGTAGCAGCGAAATGGAAGCTGCCGAAATTAGGCCAAGGGCAGTCGTTCGTGAACAGCTTAATGTGCCGGAAGCAAAGCGCTCCCAACGGGGACATAAAGAAAGTGAAAAAGTAAAGTTTAAACCAGTGTGAAGTGCCCAAGGACACCAAATTAGAAGAAGATGAACCCGGTAGCAGGAGACTCCAGGTGAGCAGGAGAAACCTTTAAATATTGAATGTATTAGTTCGTAGCTGCGTAGATGGTGCGAGTAGGCAGGAGGCAGGGCCTAATTAGTATAAGTGCTTAGCGATAGGAAGTAACGAAAGCAACAGTGAATAAACATGTTATAAACTATTTTAAACGAAAACCACCCGCAGTGATTTATTTAAATATACCCTTTAGAGAGTTGTGAAAGTGTCGTGTACGTGTGTGCTGTGCGTGTGAGTGTGTACCTGCAGAGTCGTGCTTCTGGCGTGCCGGTGCTCCGCTGGCCAGTGAGCGGCTCTGAGCGTACACACGCACGTTTCGAGTCGTGAGTGGACGTCAGTTGACGAGTGGGTGTGTGTGCGTGTGCTCTAACGAGTTGCGGCGTGGTGCAATACACCATCGAGCGACTTGTGGGAGCACGAGCGAAGACACCTGCGGTCACGGGCGTTCCACATGGTCAACGGCCAGTCGTGACTCGTGTCGTGAGTGAAGCGCCAGTTGGCAAGCGGGTGCACGAACGTGTGCTTCAACAAGTTGCGGCGTGGTGGAATACACCGCAAGCGACTTGTGAAAGTACAGGCGAACACACCTGCGGCCACGGGCATTTCTGCACGACGAGCAGCCAGCCAGGCACGCGTGACACGCGACACGTACACGTGAGTCACAAACGGACCACGTGATGATACGACTCATGTAGAGACCCACATTTCTAGAGAGTACACATGCGTGACATCGACCACGTGTACCCTTATACCCTGTAATACTTCAGTAGGGTATGACCTGCTAGTAGCTTCTCTCTTACTAAAAGTCATAATAGTCCTAGTTTTATATAAATGTTCTGTAAAGACCCTGGCGAGACTGAGATATGTACCCCAGCCTGAGAAAGCATCCTTACAGGTAAAATATTGCTAATTTTTGTTCTTTTTTCAACAAAAAAGAAGTGGAAAAAGCAAAACGAGTTCGAATAGCAAATCGAAATAAGAAAATGTTTACAATTTACTTTCCCTCTGTTAAAATACGTATATTGACTTAAGAAATTTATCAGTTACAAACTTAATTAATTCCGTACCTATTAATAACATACAATTTATTGTAATACCAAACTTTATAACTTTACAAAGACTAAGAACACACAAACATTGTATTTTAAGAAAGCATGTAATAGAATTCATCGTGTAAATATGTTAGACCTGCAAAGAGCTATCTTCGATACATCTAACCATGAGCGCATCAAAAGAATATTAACAATTATATTAAGAATATTAACATTATCGACGACAATCATCTCAAATTGAATTTTTATTTTTTTTTTTTGAAAATGAAACATAAGGTTTTTCCAAATACTTTAAGTTGGCTTTTGTTCAGCCCATGATACACTTGGTTAACAGTTTTTAATGATACTTTAAATGGAATTTTTGACTGCTTAATTAATGAGATTGCGCTCCCTGAATCTATGAGACACTCTGCGGTAATGGGTAAATTGGTGAAAGAGACAAAGAAAATTTTTAACATTCTTACATAGTTGTTGACGTTGCTGCTGTTGTTGTTTTTTCTTAGACGGCATTCTCCGACAAAATGGCCCATTTCTCCACAAGCAAAACAAGATCCAGGTGTCCTTACTGGCTTGCGGCTGTCTTTGGCGAAATGCCCCTTGCATTGCATTTCCTGCAGCGCATGTTGTTGACTTTCACTGCCTCCGACATCGACTTCTTTGGTGTATGGCCTTCGGCTTGTTGTAAAAGGCGTACATTGGCAAATGCTAGCTGCATTTGCTCCGGATTGGCGAATCTTTGGATGCGGGCTTGCTCGCGTAAGCTCGCCGATGGGATTCCCTCGATAAGATGTTCGAGCAGTTCCTCCATGTCCATGTTGACGGATTGGGACATCATTCTTTTCTCTTCGAAATATATAGTAAAACGCTCGTTTCCTTGCCATTTGCGTTGCTCAAACTTTCGACGCAGCTCTGATTTGGATGTTGTTTCTCCAAATGCTAAAATCAGTTGCTCACACAGCTTTTCGAAAGAAGCTAGCATCCGAGTTGGGTTGGTGTGTAGCCAACGCTGTGCATCACCTTTTAGTTTGGTAACGAACAACATCCGTAGGCAGTTATCATTTAGATTGTAAATTTGGCCTATGTTTTTGAGTGATCCACCCAATCCCGTTGCAAAGTGTTTTGCTGCGTAATAAACGCTGCCCTCAGTTGCGTGATGATTCTGAGAAGTTCATTTTGATCTGTAATATTCTCGGAAACGCCTTCCTGTGACGATTGATTTGTAATTATAGGATTGGTGCCGGGCTGATCTTCTTCCTCTGGTACTTGGCCTCGTTGTTCAGGCGTTATTTGCCCTAGACGAGCCATTAATTCGGCTTTATTACCTTGGGTTGGTAAACCCAACGCCGAAAGCCACCTTTTTAATTTGGTGACTGTAAATTTGTTGAGATCGGAATGGTCCATTTTGTAGGTTTGACCACTTCTGAATTTGTGGAAGGCAAATTGGTTCACTCACGTTGCAGTACTTCCTCTTTATTTCACAGGCTAACACAGAATGGTTCTCTTCGTCTTAAAGTTAGTTTTACATCGGTTTCACACGGGCTTAACATATTCATCGTGTTATATATATAGGCTTAACATAGTTATCGTGTTATGTAAGTATCGATGTACAGTGTGATCCTCTACCAGCCTACTACAGTAGGTGCTTTGCACTCAGGACACTCTGGATATTTTTCTAGATGTGCCACACTGATTGTGAAATCTATGGCCGCATTCAGTATTAACTATGTTTTCTGTTGCCAGTAGATGCTCTACACAAAGATTGCAAGTACCTTCAGGCTGACGCAAAGTCCTCTCTACTGCGTACTAAAGGTATATTTGGTTTTTAAATGTTCAGAAATAGTTTTATTATTTTGTTTATTTGTTTTGTTAGTTTATCATAAGATGTTTATTTATTATTTTATTTATTTTTAATAATTCATAAGTTATTTGTTTAACTTATGCTTATATCAGGGAAGTTGCTGAAAGGGTAGTTTTCATTAGTTAGATTACTACAATACCAGCAGACCGCTTGGGTCATACACTCGCGATGACTCTTTAATTTATAAACTTTTCACGCTGTAGCTTTTCAGCAAAACCTGCATAATAGGGTGATGTTTAGCCGAGCTGAACTTACCACATTCCATATTAGGCCGATTTCCTTTGCTGAATACTCCAACAATGAAAACATATTTGATGGTCAATAGATAACGACTCATCACCATCTAGTGATTTCGCTAGCCTCAATAGAAAATTCGATTCAGTATTCAGGTTTCTGTTCATTATTGTGAATGCGTTAGTCTATTGTGTAGTATTCAGATAGAAACATACTACGGCCTCACTGAGCGCTGATCATGGAGATCAATGCCTAGCGCATAGGAAAAGTAGGAAGGCGTGCACTTCTAGCGTCGCTCTGACGTAGCTCGTCGGATATGTCGTGGGATCTTTTCCTAACCCGCTCTATACGGCCTCTTGTGGATAGAAAGAAAGAATAAGTGCACTGTTTGTAAGCTATATGATGGGCCAAATAAAATAAAGTGAAGTGTTGCTGAATTGCGCGTTATGTCTGTAAATAGACTGCAAGGGTGGCTGAGCTGTACCCTCCCGACCTTGGTAACACGATAAATTAGTTTGACGGTTACCCCTTAACAAATGTTTATTTACATTGGTTTAAATTTCATAGTGTGTTTGATACATTATAACTTCATTTAGACGGACCATTTATTATTATTATTATTTGGAAAGGGAGTCTCCCAGCAGAGAAGGCGCGAGGCACTGCGACCAGAGTGATCTTTTGTACCTATAATGCTCTCCCTATCTTGACAAAAGCTGTTCTGCTTCCCTAATGAAGCATAACAGGTCTTTCGTCGAGGAACGGACAATGTGCTCGGGAACTGCGATTTCCACGTGCAGATGCTTCATCCTAATCCATACCAAGGCTGGGCAATCACACAGGATATGCTTAGTGGTTTCGTCGTCCTCTCTACAGAGCCTGCATTCTGCATCTGAGGACAAACGCATTTTAACGAGGTGATAGTTCACCACGTGGTGACCACTAAGGTAACCAGTAAGGAGATAGAGATCTCTCCTAGAGAGTAAATTTGTTCTTCGTTTAACCGAGGGATTCGTAAGCTCTCTAGCCTGCCTTATCCCTGGTTGGAAGAACCAATAGCGTTCGGTCAACCTATCTGCCCAGGTTCTCACAAGGGATGAGATGGTTGACCACCCAACGCCGCAGAAGGGTTCGGGGCCAAGCAGAGGTGCTGATGACCCCGCCCTAGCTAGTTCATCCGCTAGCTCATTGCCCTCGAAACCAGAGTGACCAGGTACCCAAAGGAGGGTAACTCTGTTTTTATAGGACAGCCTCTGGAGGCAGTTCCAGCAGTCAGCCACCATACGTGAACCTACTCTTTTTGAGGAGATAGGTTTTTTAAGGGATAGGTTTTCTGTAGAGAGCACCGTATGTGCAGGTCTACAAGCCTTTCCGCTGTTTTAAGCAGAAAGAAAGTGAGACTGATCGGCCGATATGATTTAGGCTGGTTAGGGGGACGATTCCCCTGTTTGGGAATGAATACCACATTGACTCTCTTCCAAGAGATGGGTATGTATCCCCAGGTAAGACTAGCTCTAAGAAGGCCGACCAGCGGATCGAGAATGTGATCCAGGCTATTTTGTAAAAGGGCTGGAAAGATTTGATCGCCCCCTTGGGGCTTTCAAGGGGGCGAAGGAATCTACTGCCCATTTGACCTTTTCAGGGTCGAAGATGGTTCCTGATAAACTGGATCCACGAGAGTCCGGTGACATGGTGACGTCATCATGACTTGATAGATCTGGGTTCGCCACCGAACCTGGGAAGTGGACTTGGAGTAAAAGGTCCAGTGCTTCCCTGCGATCTTGGGTAAAAGAGCCATCTGCTCTTTTAAGAAGCCCTATACCATTAGATGGCCCTTTAGCTAATACTTTGTGCAGTCTCGCTGCTTCTGGCAGCGATTCAATGCTACCACAGTAGCTGCGCCATGTATCGCGTTTTGCACGTCTAATGTTTTTGTTATAATTAGTTAGAGCGTCCCTATAGACGCCCCAACTGACGCGGTTAGATCTGGCCCGATTAAATAGGCTCCTAACCTTCCTTCTTTGTATGGATAGTTCCTCGTTCCACCATGGAACTTTACGGTTGACACTTAAAGTCTTCCGAACAGAGCTGTCCTCGAAGGATGTGATGAGCACATCTTGAAGCAGGTTGGAAGCAAGTTCTATCTCACCGATAGAATTTGGTTTGCTGATCAACACGTCTGCTTTAAAAGCCCAGAGGCTTTGAAAAGTACCCAATTGGTCTTTTTGGGGCAGAAGGAATTCTGACGGATCTCGACTTGGCCAGGTAAGTCGAACCTAATGTGCTGATGGTCCGACAAGGTGGCTTCGTCTGTGACCCGCCAGTTAATCAGCGAACTCCCAATAGAGTTACTGACTAGGGTAAGGTCCAAAACCTCTTCCCTAATGGCGTTAATAAAGGTTGGCTTACACCCTATATTAGCAACATCTAATTGACAACACAAAAGATACTCTAAAAGGGACTCACCACGTTTATTTACGTCGCTGCTACCCCAGATCGTGTGATGCGCATTGACATCGCAGCCAATCACGAGCGGCTTGTTGTGCAGGCGGCAGAAATCCACTAACCGCTGAACCTCTGTGGGGGGGACGTCATCCACGTCGCCCGGGAAGTAGGCAGAGGCGATCACTACCTCCCGGACACCGTCAGCCGTGGCTACCTCAATAGCCGTTGCCACCAGGTCCCTGTGGATGAAATTAGGTAAAGGGAAGTGTCTCACATTGTTATTTACAACAATAGCAGTGCGAGGGGCACCACCCATGCGGTCATATAACAACATACATGATCCACATGATAGTCCACGGACGTGGCCACCGATCAACCAGGGCTCTTGGACGAGAGCCAGGTTGATTGAATCCTCGCAGACGACCCTGCACAGGGTGGCAGACGCTCCTCTGGCGTGGTGCAGGTTCGCCTGGAACACCTTAATGGCGCTCGGCATCCTCTTTCAAGGCTTTACTTACAAGGCCACATGCCTTACCCCCCCGAGAGTCGTTGCCTCGGATGCCCTTTGGCAGTCTGGAGGAACTGTTCGGAGGGGGTCGCCTTGCGACCACGGTCGCCGGAGGTGCCCTTGCGGGAGGTTTGCGCACTGCGCTGGTGGTGGGCCTTGAAGGGACAAGGGGGCGTCCGCTGCCAACCACCGGCCTCGTACGGCCCGTTGTGGGCTTGGGGGCAGTCACCACGATGACTGGGGGGTTTGGGGATGGTGGTGATCGGCGCCACTGCGGATGCGGCGCTGGTAGACGCCACCGGAGCGGCAGCCAATGCTGTCACGCCTGTGGAGGCCACCGTTGCCATCTGCCATCTGCTCCGGTGTAAGCGGTTTGGTGGGATCAGCCGAAGTGAAGCCCAATGTCACACTGCTTTCCACTTGGCTGAAGAGTGGCTTTGTGGACTCCACATGAGTCTTCTTGGACTTCATTGATGACCCTGCTCTGCTCGAACCCTTTGCGAGTGCAGCTTTAAAGAGCTTCTTCTCGCGGGTCTTCATCTTTACGAAGGCGCTTCCCGAGTCCAGTCGCAGTGTCTGGATTTGGGAGCCTGCTTCCGTGAGGCCTGACCTCTGTGAGGCCACAGAAGCGTCGTCAGCAAAGCTAATCAGGTCACAGTCAGCTTCTGCGTCAGAGGACATCACCTCGACGTTCTGCTGCGTGCCTGCATAGTTGCTGGACGAAAAAGCAGCACTTACGAACTCAGTGCCCAAGGGAGTTCGAGGCCTGTCCGAGTCCCCTGTAATACTAGAGTCGAGACCCGTAGTATTAGGGGTGGAAGCCAGCAGCCCAATAGCTGCAGCGCTGGTGTTGGGGTCGGCCGTGAAAGCCTCACCCTGGGTTGATGCTATCGAAGTCGCATCAGACTTATCTTATATTTGGTCCCACGAGTAGGCGGGAAGGGAAGGTCGCCCACGGCATAGCCCGCGTGCCGTGGGAAGTCTGAATAAAACTGGAGGGCGACAGGTATCCAGAGTCCACATACTAGAGACCGGGCTACCCCCCGGCCATGCATCCCTTAGCGTATGCTGTTCCGCCTTGGATTGGGGTGATTTATAGATTCACGATCTTCGCCCAACTACAATTAGTCAGCACCCCTAGCAGAGATATGACCGTACTAGGGGTCTGCTTCCAGCCGCCCTCACGTGGAGAGTATAGCCGCACTTCCGTCAGTAGAAGTAAGGACGGCACGTACCACAACCAGAGCTGTGGTTACATTTTGTTCCCCTTACTGTCTCTGACGGCTGACGGCCTAGACGGACCATCATCTTGATCAACAATAGATTTAACATTTCAAAATTTAACTTTGCTAAGTATATATAAATTCATTGTAACCTCAAACTTTAACTACTGACAGGTTATATACATATATATATATGTTGAATAACAACAACAGTATATAGGGTATTCAATAATGGCAAAAAAAATGTGCAATATATGTTTTCTTTTTAATTAACTAATTTAGGTGTGCCAAATTATATGCACTAGTGCAACATCTGAGACTGTGTTTCAAGATATCACTGTTTTGTATAAAATAACAATGTTTTACTTTCATTTACTCACACACATTCCTCCCCTGCGCGTTCGTTGGGCCCTTCGAAGATGCAGGTGATGATGCTGTTAAAAATCTTTATAATTATGTTGAAAACAGTCGATGATTGTTGCATTTACATTTACAAATGAATGATGTGCACTATATATATATATATAAGTGTCTTAATCTAATTGTGTAGAGAAAAATTTAATTTAATATGTGATATTTCTTTTTATTTTATATAAAAAAAAATGAAAAGAGTTTTTCTTTAAGTACTCAATAACTTGCGTGATCCAAATGATTGCGCTGGTGAATTCGTATAGATCTACCAAGCGCTAGAGTGAGAGACAAACATTTTGCATCTTCTTATGTATGTCCAGTGTCAAAGTACTGCAGAGCTTTCGAGAGCCGCAGCCAATATGCTTCTCGCTGTTGAAAATGCACCTTGAGGTCGCAACCCGGCTGTTGATGCCCTTCACGAAAAAGAGGCAGCTTCCCTGCAGCATACACATGTGTGCGCTTCCCAGAATTTAGGTTATGGGGGCCGCTCTACTATAATATAGTATAAATACCAATTGGCCGACCGGTTGCTGATTTTGCGCAGCGGCGTTACGTCTATGCCGCTGATACGCGATAGTACTAATCGCAGACCGGTCGGCAACAATATAAATTATGCTGGTCTGCCTTGAATAACGCTAAGTTAGACACATACATTTCAAGTATGATAAAATTAATATCACCTTTTCACGGATTTACCAATTGCACCCAATAATCCAATTCTTTTTATTTACGCGGAGTTTTAATTATACTTTGCAGAAAATAAAATATAAAATAGTGCGTGTTAACCTTTGCAGGTTTTAAGGTTAATTATATCCACTTATATTTGCAATTCAGAGTGCAGTAATGCGTCTGCGAGCTGAGGTCGTTCAGATCAAAGTGAACATGTGCTTCGATCTTCTTCGCTCAGGTAGCGGAGTTCTCTTTCAATTTGCATTACCTCTTCATGTAATAGCTAACTGTAAATGTTTATCTCATCTTTTTCCCTTCAATTTCGTCGCCTCGATTGTAGTGTATAGGTAAGGGATAGAACATGTTAAACCTATGCTTCTATTAGAGTGACAGGGCAAGCAAATGAGAAGAGCAAGTGAGGTGAATTGCAGGTGAATGAGCTTTTATCTCTTATACAAAAATCTTATCGCATGCGATATTTAATTCGATTATCAGTACGTGGACAGTTTCGTATTGGATTTGTTAACTGACCCCTACAGCGCAGTTAATTTCAGCGAGAGTCTCATCTCGAGCAGGTGTTAACTGAAAAAGGTCAGTATATGAAAGGAATCAGGTTTGTATGTCCTTCAAATGGTATATTCCTATTGACTTATCCTGTTCGTTAGCTAATTCATAATAAATAGGACTTATCTTTCTGATTACTGTGGCTTTGTTAAATACTGGCGCCAATTTGCTGCTAAACTTCTTTCCGGCGTTACTTTGCGCAAAACTACGAGCATGAACAATATCACCTATTTTCAGATGAACAGTTCTACTGCGCAAGTTGTATCTCCTGGTATTAACATCATGAGCATCACCTATGCTTTCTTTGGCTTTATTTCGAGCTAAGAGTAACTTATCAGTAGTACTAATATTGGTGTCCTCTGACAGCAAATTCAATTTTCTCAGTAGATCATAATCTTGTCCATTCATTACCATATTTTGGCCGAAACATAAGAAATATGGGGAAAAGCCTGTGCTTTGATGCAAATTTGATCTCAACGAGCCGCTGATTTCATTTAAATTCTGATCCCAATTCGTATGGTCTGTGCCTATATATGCACGTATGGCGGCTAAAACGGATCTATTTAATCGCTCGCTCGCGTTTGCTTGGGGAGAGTAAATAGCCGTGCATCTATGCGATACGCCAAAACGTGTTAAGAATGCTTTAAAATGCCCCGATCTGAATTGTGACCCATTATCGGTTAAGATTGTTTCGGGCACGCCGAATGTATAAAATACATGGTTCTCCAGATAATCAAAAATACGATGAGACGTGAATTTCTTTAAGGGGTGAAGAAAATGGAACTTCGTGTTATGATCTACGATGATCAAAAGTCCGATATTACCATGTTTAGATCTAGGATAGGGACCTAGGAGATCCATGTACAGTTTCTGGAATGGCCTATCAGAAGTCATGGGTTTGCCCATTGGTGGTCTGAGAATGGTGTTTGGGCTTTTAGTTGACTTGCATACAGAACATTTTGCAACATAACTACGAATCTGGACTATCATTCCGGGCCAATAGAAGTATCGTTTCAATTTTTCAGCTAACTTGCTCATGCCAACATGAGATAAGTCAGGGGGATAGTGTGCGCGATGCAGGACTGTTTCTCTTAATTTGACAGGCACCCACAATTTCCAAGATTCTGACTCTTGAATTGCATCGCCAGTGGGATGCTCGGTCCTCTTATAGACGAAATCATCTACTATTCTCAAATCTGGTAGTCTTGATTGGTTTTCTTTAATTCGCTTAATTAAATCGAGGTATTCATCTGAACGGAATTTTTTTGAAGTCAAATCAATAATTGGTCCGATGTCGGAAAGTTCGCTGACATCAACTTCGTCACGCCGTGACAGTGCGTCAGCTACAATGTTATGTGATCCGCTTCTATGTGTTATTATGAAAGAAAAACCCTGCAATCTAATTGACCACCTGGCAAGACGTTCTGACAAATCCTTTTGCTTCATAAGCCATTTTAAGGATGCATTATCTGTAACTACCATGAATTCTTGGCCTTCTACATAAGCTCTGAATTTGTTAATACCTTTTATGACCGCGAAACATTCGAGTTCTGTTACCGTGTAATTTCGTTGAGCTATGCCGTCTTCGTTCTTTTGGGCAAGAACACAACCAAGACCATGTAAACTCGCGTCGCAAAGCAGAACGAAAGGCTTCGAAAAATCAGGTGTCATTAACAAAGGTGCACTTGTTAGTTTGGATTTTAACAAGTTAAAAGCGCTTTCCGCGTCCTGATTCCAATCAAATGTTTTGTTCTTCTTTAAAAGATCGGTAAGTGGGCAGGTGATCGTTGCGTAATTCTCAACGAAACGCCTGTACCACCCTGAGAGTCCTAAAAATCTTCTAAGTTGCCTGACAGAAGTCGGAGGGGGAAATTCTTTAATAGCGCTTACTTTTTGAGGATCTGCCCTTAATTGGCCGTATCCTATAATAAATCCTAAGTATTTGATCTCTAACATGCAAAACTTGGATTTGGCTATGTTAATCGTTAAATTAGCCTGGCGAAGGTACGATGCGATTTCTTCTAACAACTTCATATGTGACTCAAAATCGTCTGAAAGTACTAGAAGGTCATCTAAATATACAAACACTCTGGTTCGTAGATGGGCAGGAATGACTTGATCCATCAATCTGCAAAGAGTTTGCGCCGCGTTACACAAACCGAAAGGCATGACCTTGTACTGGTATAACGGTCGATTTGGCACGGTGAACGCAGTATACGGACGAGATTTTTGCTCCAATGGAATTTGCCAGAAGGCGTGTTTCATGTCTAGTCCCGTAATGAAACGTGCTGAAGGTAGCCTACTGAGGATGCCGTCCACATGGGGTAATGTATAAGCGTCTTTCAGTGTCACTTTATTTACTTCTCTCGAGTCTAAACATAAGCGCATTTTCTCTCCTTTCTTGACTAGAACGCAATTACTGCTCCAAGGACTTTTACTTTCTTCTATTACGTCAAGCGCAAGCATATTTTCAATTTCTGAAAACATTTCTTTTTCTTTCGCGGGCGATACTGGCCAATGACGCTGTTTGATAGGCTTAGCGTCGCCTATGTCGATGCTATGCCCTATTAAATGCGTTCTCCCTAAGCCTTCTTTCTCATAAGATGGTAGCTTGCTGATGACTACATTCAGATTATTTTGCTGAGATATTGAGAGTTTATGTCTTTTTGAAGTGTCTGGTAAGTCGTCTTCTCTTCTTATATCGGTAATTTTATCCAACAAACCAAAATCTTTCCAGAAACCTATGCCTAAGTAGATATCCTACTTCAAATCTGGTATTATAAAGAATTCTACTGGAGGTTTTTGGTTTCGGTAAGTAATGTCGATAATAAGTTTGCCAACTACGGAACATTCTGAATTATTCGCAGTTCGAATGCGTCCGGAACATTTATGAAGCTTTGGATGTTCAATTAGATCTTTTGCCGCTTGGCTGCCGTTGCAGCTAATTGTGGCTCCAGAATCGAGCAACGCTTCATAATTTTTGTCACAGATTTCTATTTTGGTGTATAATCTGTTATCACTATCGCTGAGAAAAATGGCAGATAGTAGCTTTCGGCGGATATTTCTTACATTTTTCCAAAAAGCGCGCAAGCGAGAAGTTGAACGTCTACTTTTTGGTGGCCATTCGCAACTGCACACATCACCAAAGATACGTTGCTTAGCTGCTGCATATCGTGCTGCACGAATATGATATGGCTGGAAAATATTTGTTTTTGTTGTTGGGTCAGATCTTGCGAGTTGTGTATTGCACCCGAACTCTAAACTGAGATCTGTTTGTGTCCTACAATCTGATCTTAAAATTTTGGATGCGACAGGTAGGTTTAGGCTGACGCATCCGCCAGTCGGTTTTCCGACGGATTACACGTCTTGCATTTGGGCTAATAGGTGTTTTTGGCACCACACCCGAAACAGAAGATACTGCGAGTCTCAAGACAGTCCTCAAACCTGTGTCCTATTTAATCGCAGTTCCAACATTTTAGTGGCTTATACTGAACTGCCGGTACTTCTTTTGTTGTCGATTCTTCAGAATCTTGTTCAATCTGAGAAATGAATGGACGCTAATTTGCACTACCTTTTCCTGCATGAGTCTTTAGTTGCTTGCAGTATTGATCATGAGTGCGAATTTCTTCTCTCAGTCGAGACAAAGTCTTTATGTTAAGGTGCATTAGTTCATATCGGACTGAGGATTTCGAATGTCGTATTAAAAGGTGGACTAAAGATTCTTCTGAGATCTTGTTTTTCAATCTGGCAACGAGTTTTTCTACATGGAATTGATATTCCTCAAATGATTCTTTGTCTCCTTGATAACTACTATTAATTAATTCCCAGATGTCCATATCTGAGTCGATATCCCTGAATTTCTGCATAAATTCCTTACAAAAGTAATCCCAAGTGAGATAATTGCAGGAACGGTGGTATTGCCAGTACCATTCGTTGGCTTTACCGGCGAAAAACAAATGTAAATGATCACATACAAGTTGATAATCTCCATATAAGTTCTGTTGTGCTAATGATTTAACTCTGCAGAGAAATTCTTCAGCATGAAGACCATCTTTGACTCCATCAAATTTGATGCGCCAACTTTGAATGATGTTTGGAACTTTTTCAGGCTGAACCTGTATGTGAGACCTAGTCGAGAGGTGACTATGTCGACTATTATTCGAGTTTAGGTTCGAACTTATTGTATTATAAATTGGTACTGTTGATGGTAACTGACTCGGTAAGTCGTTTCTAGTTTCTTGCACGTTAGAAGTGATGTCATGGCCTAAACTCAAGGAAGACAGCTGTGCTTGTATGTATGCCGTCAAGTTTTGCAGCATTTGCTGTTGCTGAACCTGCATAGCAGTTTGGATTGCATTATTAATGTCTTCAATATTTATTCTGGTGTTGTTTACGTTGCCATTATTAACCGTACTAGCGCTGCTGTTATTTAAACGCAAACTTGTATTTAGCTGCTGCTGAGATCTGGTGACCATGCCCCTACGCCTACCTGGATTTTTGCCTCTAATGGACGAGTTTCTACCCCGTGCGGGTTGCTGGTTTCGGTTGGGTTCATTACTAGGTGTAGTATCGTTTTGTGTGTGTCCCGTGACTAATTGTTCTGCTTGTACATTATCGTTGGCTAGTAATTCAGACTCTAAAGTGCATGTTTGCCTACATATTGGGCAATTACGAGAAGTTCTCAAGTGTACGGTTATACAACGAAGGTGAAATGGATGTCTGCACGGTGTTACTGTTGTGCGATCAGTTCCTTTCAACGGCTGGTGACAGATGTTGCAAAATGTCTCGTCTCCTCTAAAAGCGCTTGTCAAATCTTCGTTGCTGTGACGTACTGACATTTTTAGACTGTTAAACGAATTTAGTTTTATTTATTTATTATTTAATAGGTCCGTCTTTATGAAGTATAAGTATGTCATACTATTTTTAAACGCCTATTTTCAAACATAACGTGCATTTATTGTTAACTAATGGAACTGTTGGTTGCTAATGTAAGGTTTTTCCTTCTGGGTCAAGAATCGAAGCTTCTCCAATAACTTGTATTCTCCACAGAATATCCTGCCTAACTTTCGCTCCCTGTAATCTGAAATTATCCGGATCCGCCTTCTACTATGATTCGGTTCACCTTAGTTGACTATTCCGTGAAAACTCGAAATTTAATCGCGATTCTAAATGGCGAAAATCCGTTATTACTTAATAGCAAGAAGTATATTCCAAATTTCCAGTTACGTTTTCAATTAAATGATCTGCCAATTACCAGCGACTTAGCTTCGTTTCGGTCGACCAATCCGGTTATTCGAATTAGGGTCGTTATTCCTGAAGCGAGTTGCAAACACGCTTACGTAATACCAAAACATAAAATTGAAAATGCACCTTGAGGTCGCAACCCGGCTGTTGATGCCCTTCACGAAAAAGAGGCAGCTTCCCTGCCGCATACACATATGTGCGCTTCCCAGAATTTAGGTTATGGGGGCCGCTCTACTATAATATAGTATAAATACCAATTGGCCGACCGGTTGCTGATTTTGCGCAGCGGCGTTACGTCTATGCCGCTGATACGCGATAGTACTAATCGTAGACCGGTCGGCAACAATATAAATTATGCTGGTCTGCCTGGAATAACGCTAAGTTAGACACATACATTTCAAGTATGATAAAATTAATATCACCTTTTCACGGATTTACCAATTGCACCCAATAATCCAATTCTTTTTATTTACGCGGAGTTTTAATTATACTTTGCAGAAAATAAAATATAAAATAGTGCGTGTTAACCTTTGCAGGTTTTAAGGTTAATTATATCCACTTATATTTGCAATTCAGAGTGCAGTAATGCGTCTGCGAGCTGAGGTCGTTCAGATCAAAGTGAACATGTGCTTCAATCTTCTTCGCTCAGGTAGCGGAGTTCTCTTTCAATTTGCATTACCTCTTCATGGAATAGCTAACTGTAAATGTTTATCTCATCTTTTTCCCTTCAGTTTCGTCGCCTCGATTGTAGTGTATAGGTAAGAGATAGAACATGTTAAACCTATTCTTCTGTTAGAGTGACAGGGCAAGCAAATGAGAAGAGCAAGTGAGGTGAATTGCAGGTGAATGAGCTTTTATCTCTTATACAAAAATCTTATCGCATGCGATATTTAATTCGATTATCAGTACGTGGACAGTTTCGCATTGGATTTGTTAACTGACCCCTACAATTGGTAAGTTTACTTCGCTTCCTATTAGTGAAAGAGTGGGCCATATTTTCTTATATGAGAAATATGCTTCTTGCTCGATTTTATAATTCCATTGTGGAAGGTCTAGTGAATTAATTTCCAGAATTTTCTTTAAAATGCACAATTATTTCCGATCACTATGCATTAGCAGATTTGTCGGATATTCTCTGAGACACGATTCTAAGGAGTATAGTTCCAGACAAAACTCAATGCAAATAAAACGGATATAATTTCCTGCCAACTAATTTAAAAATCTCGGATCTAAAGAGGGGACGAGTTTTCGGTCAATGCCAAAAATCGTTTTTCCTATTCTTCAGCTTCGAAAACTAAATCAGTTTGCTACTATAGCATATGCACTTCGAATATGTGAAGCCGCGATCGCTTAATTTTTTTAAGTTATTGTTAACAGTCTATTATCCGACGTTAACTTGCGATTTAACAAACTCGGTATTAATAAAGGCTTGATGGATTTCGCCTTCTAATTAAAAACACCTAGTAGTTTCTTCGATGCCTCAACGTTGGGCGCCAAATTCTGTATTGTGACATTTATAGTTGATTGAGTGGTGAGATCTTTGCTAAATTGTTGGCCGATTGGGACCCTAGTTGCGGCTAGCTTACAATCGTATTGGGGGGATTCGTTGGCCAAATAATAAAGCCTTCACTCGATCAGAGAGCCACGTTGAATTAAATTTATAGTCCCGTGCCTATTACGTAGATGAATAAGATTTATAATTACTGCATAATAAAATTTAAAAGAAAGAACAAAATTCGGAGAGCTCATGAGTGTTAGGCTACACTGATGGTATAGTAGCCCGCCTTTGTACCCACCCTCCATGATTTGGCACTATATCATAAATATCATATGATGTCATATCATATAATCCTCGTAGCTATCTTGGTGGTCAGACGTGTTTAGCCTTTCCTCCCTGTGATTTTTATTATAATTCTTGCGATTTTATTTCCCTAAGTGGTGTAATTATTAGTGCGGTATTTTATTAGTGCTAACCTTGTAAGTACAACCGTAGAAGTAACACACTAATTCTTTTATTAGTCAATTCTTAAACTAATATTCTAAATTTTTCACTTGCGCGTCTTTGGCGTCAAGTTTTTTTTGGTTTCTGTTTTGATTAACATTCCCCGCTCTCCCGAAATTATATTTCTCTCTGAGTAAGCTGTGTAGTGCTGTTGTTGTAAACGCCACAGCTGTTGTTGTTTTGTTTACTTCGTTGTGCTCGCTAGTTTTTCAGTTTTATTGTCGTACTTGCTTGCTTGCCTGGTTGGCTCTGTAACTGTTTCTTGCTCTCTCAAGAAATTTATTTCTTTGCTCAGTCTTCTACTTACTCTTCGTTGTCACCTACATTTTAAAGGCATACTAATTCTCACAACCATGTCGTTCTCCGCAGCAATTTGCTTATGTTCTTCTGATCCTACGGCGGATCACATTGGTTGCTGGCTCTGTGATAATTTTTGTCACTTAAAATGCTGTGGCCTAACTGTGCGGGTTATGGACGCCGTCCAAGCCAATACTTGTCTCAAATGGTCGTGTGAAACGTGTCGTGTGGCTGAATCCGAGTTACGGAAAATCCATGAAAAAACCAAAATTGGATTTTATAAGATACGCTCAGCTTTCTCTAATCTCCAATCTAAATTTCTGGAGATGGAGGCGAAATTTAACGCCTTAAAGGTTCCTAGCAGACCACCGGCTCCTTTGAGTGTTCCTGTAGATTCTGTCTCTACGAATTTAAAGGTCACCAACCTACTTTCTTCTCAGGCTTCTTCTCCTGATCTTCTAATCCTACTCTCCCCTATACCGTCTTGCTCTTCTAACTGCACAAAAAAAAAGTTTAGCAGCAAAGTTACCGCACCCAAACCTCTTGCTCCTCCTCTTGTGCCTACTCCCATTACGAGCAATGACAAGAACATAAAGGGAAATGTTCCCGCAATAATGCCTGCTACAAAGGCTCAGAGTATAAAACCTCTGATTGCGATTAAACCCAAAAAATTGGTGTTTATCTCTCGGTTGGCGCCGGACACTACCACAGAAGATGTACAATCGTACATCCTCTCAAAGCTGCCTTTAAATAACTTCGCAGTTGAAAAATTCAACTTTAAATGCAAACGCGACATTTCTTCTTTTAAAATAAGTCTCCCAGCAGAACAGTTTAAAGACGTTTGCGCTACCACTTTTTGGCCGCCTGAGTTTACTCCTAAACAAAAAAGCCGAACTGCCGTTAATCTTTCCACGTTGGCCGGTACATCGCCAAAAAATGCAAACAATTCAAAGTCTTCAAAAAACTGAACTTTTCTATTCTTCATGCCTCTGAAAATGTTAGGTGTCGTACAAAAAAACTTTCTTCTTTAATTCTTTCCTATCAAAATGTTAGAGGTCTCTGTAGTAAAATCTCTAGTCTTTATCTTAATAGTCTTGCCCCTTCTTCCCAAGTTATTGCTTTTACCGAAACCTGGTTAAAACCAGAGATTCTAAGCTCTGAAGTCTTTCCAGATAGGTATACAACATACAGGCTTGATCGACCTGACCGACGACGTGGTGGAGGACTGATTGCAGTAAACTCCAACATTGAGTCGGACCTTTTACAACCGGAGTTTCAATTGGACATTGAACTAATTTGTGTAAAACTACACTTTCCCGGTTTTTTCATGTATATAACCTGCTCCTATATTCCGCCGTCATCGGAATTATCAGTCTACTTGCAACACTTGTCTGCAATTAAGACTATTTTTAACCTGTTATCAGACAGAGATCACTTCATAGTCCTTGGTGATTTTAACATCCCAGAATGTAATTGGACATCTAATGCTGAAGGAAACTTCCTTTTGCTTTCCCGTCAACATGATCTATTTGACGGTTTGTTTGACATGTCTTTGTCGCAGGTCAATCATGTCAAAAACTCTCTGAACAGATTGCTTGATTTATGTTTTACCTCTGATGCTTCCAAGGTGATTTTAGACAGGGTACAACCCCTTTCCCTTCCGATCCTTATCATCCCACTTTCGAAGTGAATTTCGACTAGGGTATTAGTATTGTGGATAAAAATGTATGGCCGTGTAATCGCGTTGTTTAAGAAAGCAGACTTTGAAAATTTAAATTGTTTAATTTCACATTGTGATTGGTCTGAATTTTATGCATCAACTGATATGTCAGTTGCGACTAATATAATATATTTTATAACACCCTAAACTCTGCTTTTGATATCTGTGTTCCGTTATCCTATCCGACATGCTCAAGCAAACCTCCTTGGTTTTCAAATGATAGCAACCACAATTCCTTGAAGTAGTATTTTTGCTTTAGAAAGCAGACTTTGAAAATTTAAATTGTTTAATTTCACATTGTGATTGGTCTGAATTTTATGCATCAACTGATATGTCAGTTGCGATATCTGCTTTTGATATCTGTGTTCCGTTATCCTATCCGACATGCTCAAGCAAACCTCCTTGGTTTTCAAAAGAGCTGTCTCGCTTAAAAAACTTAAAGAGTAGCTTATTGAAGAAATATAAGATTAACCAGTCGAACGCTACAGTCAGGTGCTGACTGTACAAGGCCATGGATTATCATATTATACCGTAATAAAAAGTTTAACGATATGGAATCGCCGCTCGAATTTGCTACCGATTATCAAATATAATCAGAACCCAGGGAACACCACGGGGAGGCCATTACAAATGAATTTTAATTAAATACTTAAATAATTTAATTTGTTTGACAGTAACTTTTCTTTTAGTTTATTAGAATAAAATAAAAAAAAAAAAACAAACTAAAAAAACAAATTAAAATAAAATAAACAAAACATTAATAATAATAAAAAAGAAAAAATTCCCACCCGCCTCAACCGGGAGTTGAACTCACGCACTCTCGCACAGCCGTCCGCCACTCTAACCACTCGGCTATTGCCTCACTCCTTGGCCCATCGGCAAAGTTGCATTGTGAACCAATTCTGTTATCATACAATGCAAACAAAAAGTGTAATAATAAAATGCTGTGTGTCTGACGCTAGATTTGTAAGTGAGTTTAATTCTTATCATATCTCACTTATTTATAGTCCGATTTAAATGAAATTTTCACATAACGTCCGTGGCAGGGTATTTGTCATGTAAGATATACAACTTTGGTTGTTGAGCTAATATTGTAGTTTTTAAATAGTTATTACTGATTTTCTAAGGCGGGAAGGGGCGTGTCCAAATTTCAAAAAAACTTTGAGACACTGCAATATATACGTATGTTGTCACAAAATTTCATGACTCTATCTCTTATAGTTTCCGAGATCCAGGTGTTCATTCGGACGGACAGACGGACAGACGGACAGACAGACATGGCTCAATCGACTCGGCTACTGATACTGATTCATAATATATATAATATAATATATATATAGTTTATGGGGTCGGAGATGCCTCCTTCTGCCTGTTACGCACATTTCCGTTCCGACAAACACAATAGTCCATGAATTTTTTTAAAATCCATGGCCTAAAAACTCACCGCTTATCTTTTCCCGCTACTTAACTGCTCGGGCAAATTTTACCGTGCTTAACGCGAAATGTTATAAAAACTATTTGAACAGATGTAGGTTTCAGTTTTTTCAGAATCCTAAAAAGTTTTATAGTTTTGTTAACATGAAGCGTAAGTCAGCGGTCTTTCCTTCTAAACTTTCATTTGATAACGCTGTGGCGGACACAGATCAGGCCATTGCCGATATGTTTGCTAAGTTTTTTCAAACAACTTATTCTTCTTCTACGCCCAGCATTCATTCTTATCCATATAGTGCACAAGTTCAAATGGCATCTTCACACCGTTACTGAACGAAAGTTCACTTTTTAAGGATCTTAGCATAGTTAAACCAGTCTTTTCACCAGGTCTCGATGGCATCCCCGTCTGTGTACTTAGATATTGTGCCAACTCCTTATGTAAGCCATTGCTCAAATTATTTTCGCTCTCCTTAGACACAGCCTCCTTTCCTTCCATATGGAAGGAATCATTCATTTTCCCTTTTTTCAAAAAGAGCAGCAAGCCTGATGAAAGCAAGACCTTATTTGTAGCGGCTTCCTCAGGTAAGGCAGCGGTGACAGCTGCCTGTACTACGACTGGTCTGCATCCAACTGGTCTGCATCCATGTTTCCTGGAGTGGGGCGCGCCGAAATTGAATGTCTTAGCGCTGGAACGTGAATGCGATTATCACAATCAGAGTTCGAATCACTAGACCGATGGCGGGGGGTTCTATAGCGAAGGAAGGGTGAAGTCATATGTTTCTAATATACGAACGAAACCTCAAATACAACGCTTGAGGACGGAGGCAACAATGTTGCAAAATTCCACGGATCGTATTACGTTGAACGACAAGACAAAGCGAACTAGACAAAGGCAGAAGTAAAAATACAAACGCTACAGTCAGGAGCTGACTATATAAGGCCATGGATTATCATAGTATACCGTAGGCAATAGGTATAGGTATGCATTTCTAGCGCGTACCATATTTCATTACATGTGCTTCTTATTAACGAACTAAGAATGCATATTGCGTCTTGTCGTTTTGTCTAATGTCTTACCATTTTCGACGACTGCGAGAGATGTTCAGTGACTTAGTGGATTATGTCCCGGACTCTAACGCCAATGATATTGAGCGTGTTCGAATTTCGATTGCTGCCGCGATCAACATGTGAAATTCTCTTTTGTATTTCATAATTTTTTTTAAATAAATGAAAATCTCAAAAACATTAAAGATGGGTGGCGGTGATAGCCGATTTTTAAGTTTTAGTTACGCAAGATATGTAATTAGAACTTGGTTTTCTTTCGTCAGTACACAACAGCAACTGCAAATCTAATTGTGCATATGTATGTATATACAATCGTGCAATAATGTATGTTGAAGTGGGATGCCAATACATACATGTGGATATGCAGACATGTATGTATGGGCGTCCCACTCGCACATTCATAACTTTACAAGGGCTTATGATCTCTATTATTTTCTAGCATTCTAATTGCAAAATATTGAGAGCAAAACAAAATAGGAAACATCCAATTAGAATCTTACTGAACATGCAAAGTTATAACAGACGAAATACGGAAAGAGTGACGGCATTGAAGAACGCATTAGTTCGCGTTTTTTTGATGAGTGCTAAATAATTTAAAAATATGTACTTAACTTTATTTATAAATAATTAATATTATTTATAGCTATTGTAATTTTATTGTCTTTTAAACAAAGTAATGAAATTTTTTTTTATTTTTATTGAAATTTAATTAAAAAATTTAATTTGTTTGACTGTAACTTTTCTTTTAGTTTATTAGATTAAAATAAATAATCAAAATAAGAAATAATTAATAAATGAAAATTCGCACCCGCAGGGAGTTGAACACACGCACTCCCTCGCAGCCGTCCGCCACTCCAACAACTCGGCCATTGCCTCACTCCTTGGCCCATCGGCAAAGCTGCATTGTGAACCAATTCTGTTACCATACAATGCAAATAAAAAGTTTAATAAAATGCTGTGTGTCTGACGCTAGATTTTAACTTTGGTATGCTTGCGTAAATTAGGTCTGCTTAATTATTGTATATATGTTCAAAGTGAGGTTAATTCGTATCATATCTCTCTTATTTATAGAAATGAAGGTATTTATCATGTAAGATATACAACTTTGGTTGTTGAGCTAATATTGTAGTTTTTAAATAGTTATTACTGATTTACAGAAGCGGGAAGGGGCGTGTCCAAATTTTAAAAAAACTTTAAGACACTGCAATATATAAGTATGTTGTCACAAAATTTGATGACTCTAGCTCTTACAGTTTCTGAGATCCAGGTGTTCATACAGACAGACAGACAGACAGTCAGACAGACAGACAGACAGACAGACGGACAGACAGACATGGCTCAATCGACTCGGCTACTGATACTGATTCAGAATATATATAGTTTATGGGGTCGGAGATGCCTTCTTCTGCCTGTTACGCACATTTCCGTTCCGACAAACACAATAGAATTTTTTTGCATTTGATATGCTACTTTAAATAATTATTTATTAAATGTTTTTTTTTATTTAAATTATTCTTGCTGCCAATAACTTATTATTTTTCGTCAACCTAATCCACCACTACTTTCACGAGTCGTTGTGCGTGTTAAAACTTTTTTTTATTCTATTTTAGTAACGACACTTGTAAAAAATGTTGTTTTATACTTATTTTTAACTCGCAGGTCTAAGAACAGTTTAAAGAAAGGTGCCCACCCACTTATATTTTTTGGTGTTGTGTGGTGTAGTGTGATTGTCCTAATCTGCAGTTGGTGTCTGCTATTGTGCGCTGCGTTGCCTGTGCCTCCCGAGCTGCCGTCTCTGCTGTCCAGATAGCTTGCGCGCTGATCTGGCGATAAGTCGCTGCCCGAAGAGTTCCAGCGGCTTCGGTGTAACGTGAAATTGAATTTGCGCTATAGCGCACCTCAGCCAACTGTATTCAAGAGGTGAGGTTAACGACGTTGTCGCTGTGTCGCTTGTGTTGAGGTAGGTCAGCAGCGGCCACTTGTGGGATTGTAAACAACAGCGGTCACAAGCACTTGTTTTTATTGTTAGCACTTGGTGTTTGTCACTACAGCCCTGTTGTCGTGGCTGAGTTTGATTCACTTGTAGTTAATTGTGATTTTTTAGCTCGTGGGTAATGACTAATGCACTACCAAATACCACTAGTTGGGCGCCAATTAACCAGTTTCCTTGTATGTTATGTTCGTAGTGTTTTACGTCACTTCCAGCAAGCCGGTGGCTTCAAAACAAAGACGCGACGGAGTAGATTTAAGTACCTCTTTATTGAGCAATGCGAGTGCTGCTGCTTACGAGGACAGAAAAAGAACTGACTTTACGAATACAAAAATTCAAATTAAGAGCTAGAATGAAAACGAAACACATTGTTAAGGTTTCATATTCGTAGCGGCCACGCAAATAAGCAGTGTTTGCCGGCTACGTAACGACATCCGGCATAATACTTACATTGCAGAATGCCGTTGTTGTCGTATTTCGTATGCTCGCCGTAGCGGCGTTAACTTGAGTTAACTTATATGTGTTGATGTATTATATAGTTGTTGATGTATAGGTGTTGATGTATATGTCGCAGCCTGGTAACAGAATAATGTTGAGTTTGAATTTAACTGAAAAATAGTACATGGTATGTTGGAGGAATGAATTCTGTTATACAACAAGAGCATCATTTGAATGGCAATTCGAATAAGCATGGCGCCTGCAGATGTTCTAGTATGTGAGAGTGTACATGCAAAAAGAATGAATATGATGAAATACTTTGCTGAATGAACGTGATGAAATACTTGGTAGAGGAACGAAGGGAAAAGGAACGACGCCACGCGGTGGAACAGTCAGTTGAGTAGAGTCCGGTAAAAAAAAGAGTGACGACTTAACATCTTGCAGGCGACTTGCTGTGCTCTTAGACTTGTAAAAATAATATAAAAATAATGGAAGGAGATCAGCCAAGACCTCCTTCTCCGACATCAGAAGTGGGTTCGGCCTAGCCACAAGACTTTACGAGCGATCAGTGGCGTGCTTTATTTGAGGCGCAAAACAAGAATTTTCTGGACTTAATGAACTGCATGCAGACTTCCAAGATGGGAGCGGTACCCAGTAATAAAGTAACGCTGTCAAGACCGTTGACATAATTATGGCAGAAAGTGTGTTGGAAGGTAGCGCTCTGGTCATGGCGCTAAGCAATTCATTGGAAGTAGGAGCCTCTCAGTGGTTGTCTCAAATTTGCTACAGCGGAATGAAGTGGCCAGAATTCCGAGACTTGTTCGTTCAACGTTATGAAGGCGTAGAGACTCCGGCAGGAATCGTGCTAAATATGTTCAGATGCGGGCCCAGACCAAGCGAGTGCTTAACGGTGCATGCTAGCAGGCAAGTTACGGCGTTGCTATCGAAGTGGAAGCAAATGAGCAATGAGGAAATTGCGGTGTCCGTTGTGCTGGCACATACTGCGCAGTTGGACAACAGGCTGCAACGTTTGTTATTTACAACGAATATCAGTACACGCAGTGAAATGGAACAACAATTACGTGCCTGTGCATATGGCAAAAGAAGCGATGGGAAAACATCAGATTATATCTCTGGGCCAGAACGAAAGAAGAGATGTCCATCACACGTGAAGTGTCACTTTTGTGGGAAATCTGGACACAGGATCGTGGAATGCCGCCGCAGGATTTCAGCAGAATCAAGTGCATCGAAGAATAATTCTACTCGCAGCAACTCCACATCGAAGAGAGACTTGTCCACCGTGACCTGCTACAAGTGTGGCCAGCTGGGCCATATTGTAACAACTTGCACTACGCATACTTCGTCTACAAGCAAGGGAAACACGTATGAGAAGCGAGTGAATCTATGTACGGTCGTTGAACCAAGAGGAGTTCTGTATCAACTGGGTGAATATATTCCATACTTTTTTGATTCAGGAGCGGAGTGCTCGTTATTAAAAGAAAAATTAGTTGATAAGTTTAAAGGAAAAAGACTCAACAATACTGTATTGATAGGCGGCATTGGTGATGGCTCAGTGACATGCACAATGCAAATTCTGTCCACTGTAAAAATTTGTGAATTTTCCATTGAAATCCTTTTCCATGTAGTCATGGATAAATATCTAAAGTATGATGTGCTGATAGGCCGTGAAATTCTAGGTCAGGGTTTTGGAGTGTCAATTGATGCCAACAAGTTTGCTCTTTATAAAACAAATACTGTCAATACACTGTCCAGCATTGTTGAGTTGGATTTCATGGATACCATAAATAATGACGTAGATCTGAGTCAGTCCGATAAAGCCGAACTTGCAGAATTGCTGAAGTCATATGCTCCAACATTTATAAAGGGTATACCAATTAGGAGAGTTACTACGGGTAAACTAGAAATCCGTTTGACTGATATAAATAAAACGGTTGTGAGACGTCCGTATAGACAGAGTACTGAGGAAAAGTTGCTGGTGAGAAGCAAAATACAGGAACTACTAGCATCCAATGTCATAAGTCCGAGTTGTTCACCATTCGCTAGCCCAATGTTGTTGGTAAAGAAAAAGGATGGTAGTGATCGATTGTGTATTGACTATCGAGAGTTAAATGCGAATACAATCTCAGATAAGTATCTATAGCGATGTGTGTTTCGCTATTAAATTTATTAAAATATATGTAGTATTACAATGATAAAAAAGGCACAGAATCTGAGACGCGCGATTTGCATGTGCAAGTTCGAATCCAAAGACGCTTAATATTAAGTGTTGCCGTATCGCTTATATCTGGTATTATTTAGGGTTGCCAGATGTAGGTGACGCTACCGACATAATCGGTGCCGCCACATATCCATTGGCACTAATATCAGATCAGATTGAAAGGTTGCGTGGCAGCTTGTATTTCTCTAGTTTAGATATGGCAAGCGGATTTTATCAAATCCCAATAAAATCTAATTCTATTGAACGAACAGAATTCGTCACTACAGAAGGCCAATATGAATTCCTAGCTATGCCCTTTGGTCTTGTAAGGAAGCTTTTCCAGCCGGGGTACACTCAGTCTCGCCCAGGGCCACTTCACAGAACATTTATAAAGTGCTGAGGCCTGAGACAGAGAATGTGTACCTCTTTTAGGGCGGAAAAGTGATTTCCCTAGGGCCTAGGGGAAAAGAATCGGACTATGCCTCGGTGTATACCGAGTCCTTCTGCCTTACGAACGTGCTGCAGCGGCTGGGCCGGCTGGCTAATGGTTGGCGTCAACTGCGGGGGAATCATACAAACGTTTCAGCTGGCTCCGCGCATCTACTTTCGCTGCTCAGTTGACCTTGGGACCTGGTTATGCACCAAGGCGTCCAAGTTCACTGACTTGCGTCTGCTCCAAAAGTTCCAATAGGTATGATGTGGTTAATACCTGCGTTCATACCTAGCAGAACTTTGGCACAGTCGTAGAAGGTCGGTGTACCAGCCTCACGAATGTAGTACCCCCCGCACTCCTGCCTCAACGTTTATGTTTATGTTTAGTTATTAGAAAAATGCACCATTTTCATTATTGTTTTCTTTTTTTTTTTTATTAAAACAGTTTTCCTGCCTACACCGTAGCCTGCTCTGTTCTTTGTTTTCTCCCGCTTAGTTTCCCTGCCTGCTAATTATTCGCTCACCCCTTTTTGGTAGTATCTGTCTGTCCTATGTCCAACGACGGA
Organism: Zaprionus capensis; assembly: GCA_018903675.1. Lineage (NCBI taxonomy): Eukaryota > Metazoa > Arthropoda > Insecta > Diptera > Drosophilidae > Zaprionus > Zaprionus capensis. The sequence continues at coordinate 55,003 of JAEIFN010000529.1, forward strand.
TGTTTCTCTGTGGCAGTGTCGTTGTTCTTCGGCGTCTTGGCAGTTCTTTTGTAGTTGCGTGTTGTTGTTTTGTTGTTCTTCTGTGTGACTCTCCAAATCCTGGACGGCTGCGTTCTTGTTGTTGATTTTCCCGTGTTGACACTTAACCGGATTCTTCGTACTCCGAGAAGGCACGCACGTTCGCTCGCTGCACTGGTTATCGCGGAACTATCCTTCTTCCTTCTCATGCCAGCTTTCACCTCCTCTGCAGTCGACGTCGCTCGGCTTAGATTTGCCCGTGTTCGGTTGGGTGTACTAACTTTTCTCTCACGGTGCATGTGGATGTTTGTGTGTATTTCGTTTTGTTCTTGGTGCGCTCCCGTGTCGTTCGCCGCTCATTTGTAGCTTGCCGTAGCTCAGTTGCACTCGCTGGTGTGCAGATTTTTCCCTCCGGGAGTATTTTAGTTTGCGCTTGCGCTCTTCGCTGTTGTGTTGCGCTTGCGTTCTCTGGCTGCGCTTGTTTGTATGTGTCGCTGTCGCTTGCGCTCGCTCTATGTGTGGGTGTGTTCTCTTGGCTGCGCGGCCGTCGTTTTGCTCTGTTCGTGTTCGCTCTCTTTGCGCTCGCCCTGCTTGCGCTTGCTTTGTATGCACGTTCTCTCTCGTGTGCGTGGTCATCGTTCTCTTTTGCGTTCGCTCGGCTTGTATTTGCTTCGTGTGTGTGTTCTCGTGGTCGCTGCTTATGTTTGCTCTGTGCGTGGGCGTCGATTGCGTTCGCTCTCTTTGTTGGGTGAATGACCATCTCTCTGTTGTCGGAAGAATGATCGTGCATTTTACTGCTGTGTGCTCTCCTTGAGCTTATGTGCGCTCTCCCTGAGCTACCCTATAATCTACACTAATTGGCTATGGTCTATGACCGACTACGTCGCACTTAATAACTATTGCCTCCGTGGCGTTTTCTAAACTAAAGAGAAATGGGCCTTCATGGTACTACTTAAAAATAAATAAGAAAAATAAATTGGAGGGCTCACAGTATGAGTCCTCACACCCCCTCCTTACTTTGGTGAAAAAAGGACTGATACTAGCCCCGCTCGGCCGATGACCACGCGGAAAGCGATGCCTTCTACCCTTAGTACAAATCTGTGGTGTCGGTTAGGGTTGTGGTGTTGCCTGTCTTTAATTTGCTCCTCCAGTAAGGCGGGGAGGCGTCGCCCTGGCGTATGGACTCTCCATGACCGCGGTGCTTCTACCCAGTCGTCGTCCGGTGCGAATATGCTGCGGGCGATGCTTTCGACGTCTATGGAGGGGCCCAGCATTTCTTCCAGCTCCTGCATACTAAAATGCAGGGCTTCCTCCCAGCCCTCTGGCAGCGTCTGGTGTTCCTCCCGAGTATCGGTATCTGCTGCCTTCCCTGGATCACTCCATTTTAGGGCTCTGCCGGGGCGTGTGGATGAGATGCCTTCCTCATTTTCTCTGACGGCGGTCGCCATTTGGATGACCGGGGGTGTGTGTGTGGTGGATGAGACCTCCGGGACTGATACTGGGCGGATGTTGTGGAAGATTTCCGTGCTGAGGTCCTCGTCATCTATTTCCACTTCGGTTTCGTTAGGTGGAAGATCTTTGTTTTCCTCCTCCTGGAGGCGCACCGGCATATCGTTGAGCCATAGCTCCACGTCTCGTCGACGGAGTTGGCGGCGGTTTCGATTGTTCATTGTTCGTGTGGCTGTGAGAAATAAACATGGTTATCACTCGGAACTACGGCCCTATCTAGCTACGCCCTATGGAACAGTGCTACGTTTTGAGACTTGATCTTTTACAATTTCTTAATTCTACTTTTATGCTTAGTCTATTCGTCTCCCTCGCTGATGCTAGTTTCGGGATCCACATGGAAAGGTTTGAGGTCCGCAATGTGTGCGGAGCGCCTTTCCTGGCCTCCTTCTCGCTGTAGACGGACGATGTTCGCTGAGATGAATCGACTCACTTTATACGGCCCCTCGTATTTCGGAGCGAGTTTTGCGGCGAAGCCTTCTGCGGCTTTAGAAAGGACGTGTTGTTTCAGGAGGACCAACATGCCTATCCTGGGCCGCCATTCACGGCGTCGGAGGTTGTGGTGACGACTCTGCTCCGCGGATGCCCGAGTTGCGTTTTCCTTGGCGACCTGAAATATTTGTTGCAGCTGCTTCGCTCTCAGTTCTGGGTTTTTCAGCTCTTGGTTGGTATCTCCTGTCACCTCGTCGTAGAGTGCTCCAGGTAGCCGCGGTTCTCGTCCCATGACGAGGAATGCTGGGCTGAAACCCGTCGTATCTGAGACGCTGCTGTTGACGGCGAGTGTAATTTCCGGCAATAACAGGTCCCAAGTGCTCTGTGGGCCGTCGATGAATTGTCCGATCATTGTTTTTATGGTTCGGTTTGCGCGCTCTGTAGGATTCTGTTGGGGGCTATACGGCGCGGTGTGTTCCAGCTTCATTCCGGCCTTTTTGCAGAACGCAGTGAACTAGCGGCTGGTAAATTGGGTGCCATTGTCGCACACAAATGTTCGCGGCGTCCCGAACCGACTGAGAATTCGTTCTCGTAAGGCTTTTTCCAGAGTCGGTGCTGTAGCCTTCCGTAGGGGTACCAGTTCAATCCATTTGGAGAACAAATCGAAGAACACCAGGAGGATGGTGTTCCCTTGGGGCGCTCATCCTTCATCACTATCACATGTTCTGTGATATTAGATACTCCCGACAAACACTCAAACAACGCGAGCTCCGTCTCGAGGAATTTTCCCATTTCGGGGTCCAGTGCGGTGTTCTCCTCCCTGACGTTCGTTTCCGTTTCTTCTGCTGTCGTGGTTTCCGGAATTGAATGGATCGCTGCGGCTCCGGTTCGTTGGTGATCACTGTTCGCGATTTGTTTCCGGAACGGGTTCCTTCGTACTGCTTGGCCATCTTTTGCGCCTAGGACTTTCGTACTGCTGTAGCCTCCGTGGTCGTTGTTCTCCGTGTTTTGTGTTTTCCCTTTGTCGTCCTCCTGGGTATCCTTGCCATGATGCTTTTGCTGTGTTTCACGTTTGTCCTGCGCTGATGCCGTCTTGTCGTGTTTCAGTATCTTCGTATCATGATCCTCGCTCTTCTTTTGCTGTGTTTCGTCCTTTTCGTGTTCCGGTGTATCCTTGCCATGTTCCTTGTTCCCTTTTGGTTGTGTTTTGCCCTTGTCGCGCTCCGGTGTATCCTTGCCATGATCTTTGTTCGCCTTTCGTTGTGTTTTGCCCTTGTCGCGCTCCGGTGTATCCTTTCCATGATCCTGGTTCGCCTTTCGTTGTGTTTTGCCTTTGTCGTGTTCCGGTGTCTTCTTGCCATGATCCTGGTTCTCTTTCTGCGCTGTTTTGCCTTTGGCTGTGTTCTCTCGTGTATCCTGGTCACTGTCCGGGATTTCTTTGCGTTGTTGGTCCTTTTTTTTATCGAGTTGGGTACCCAATCGCAGCTCTGCTCCTCCGCAGGTCAATGTTGCGCCAACAGCTCTTAGAAAATCCAGGCCTAGGAGAACGTCGTCCAACACGATTGGTAACACGAGCATTTGCACCTGAGTGCATGTCCTGTTTAACTGGACATCTGCCCATAGCGCCTGTGTGAGTTCCTTTTTTGTTCCATCCGCCAGGGATACCGTGGTTTTTACTTCGCATTTGTTGGTGTCGTTACGGATCTTTTGTGCCAGCCGTTCCCCGATGAAGCTCCTTGTGGCCCCTGTGTCGAGAGTGGCGAGGACTAGATGTCCTTTGATGATGACCCTCGCACTGATGCGGCCGTCGCGCAGTTGTAAAATTTCTTTTACTGCCGGACTTGTGGTGATACCCCCACTGAGTCTGGGTTCAGTGAGAGTCCCTGCCCGTTTCCCGGCATCGGAGTCCTGCAGCAGTCGATGGTCCTGGTCCCTTGTTTCCCGCATGTCCAACAGTGCAGCACGCGTTGTCCTCGGCATTCCCTAGCGAAGTGCCCGGCTACTCCGCAGTTTCGGCAGGCTTCCCGAGTGTTGATCCTGTGTGGTTCCCCTGGTGCGGTGTTTACTGTTGTTGTTGTTGTCTCTGGGTTCGATGCAGGTTTGTTGGTCGTCGGTGTCCACGTAGTCCCCTTGGATTCCACTAATCCGACTGGCGTTGACTCTGGATACGAGCTCCATTGCCGCCGGCTTCTTTCTCGCTCCCGTGTCACTTCGTAGTTGGTGGCGAAGGCTGTGAGGTCCCTTAACGTTTTAATGTCGGTCCTTCTCACAAACAGCTGGTATTCCGGTAGCATATTCTCATATGCTCTCTCCAGTTCCTGGGCCTCTGTGTATCCAGCTCGCCGCATCATCAGGCGGATCTCCAAAAGGTACATCTTGAATGTCTCGTTTGTCCGTTGGTAGCGTATCCGGATCTCATCTTCCAGCCGCTGGAAGTATCTGGGTGGCAAGAAGAAGTCCAGGAATTCTGCTCGGAAGACTTTCCAGGTTTCGCCTTGTAGTCCGCTCGTTCGGAACCAATCTTCGGCTGTTCCTCCTAACAGCTCGGGAATTGCTTGTGGCATATATTCGGTATTGATCCGGTACGATGCCGCCCGTTCCTCCAGACGCTCGATAAAACGCAGCGGGTCCGAGGTGCCATCGAAATTGATTCCCCACCTTCGCATGCGATCCGCCGTTTGTGCGAAAGTAGATCCTTCCATTTGATCTTGTTGTTGGACGGCTGCTGCTTCACTGCTACGTGAAGCTGTGACCCTTGTTGTGGGTACCTGCAAGGTCTGTTTCCCTGGCATATGTTTTGCCTCCTCTACCATGCGACTGGGGGTCTTCTGGTCCGGTTCAGGGTGGGCTACTGGAGTGTTAGGATGGTTCCCGATTGGTCGACGATCCGGGCTGGGGCTGGTGCCATATTGTGCCTCCAGTGATTCGAGGCGGTGAACTGTGGCCGGCGAGTGGTCCTTCTTACCAATGAAGGCCGCCATTCGTGCCCGCAGCTCCTCGACGGTACCTTCCCGCTCGAAACCAAATTCGTCGGCGAAGTTCTCCAGCTCGTTCTTCCTCCTGAAGGACACCCATCGTACGCCTACCATGGTTTATGGTCGTAGTTTCGTAACCTTATATCCTGTGCGTGTGTCGTTATTGATTGTGCCTCGCTATGCGTTGTATCCTGTTATCCTTGTATCTCTGCTTGTTGTATCCTTGTGCGTGTGTCCTTGTTGCTTGCTGCTGGTCGTGCCGTTGTGATCGTTGTACCTGTTCCGTTGTAACCTTGTATCTCGTTGTAACTGTGCGTGTATCCTTGTTGCTGCTGCTGGTCGTGCCGTTGTGATCGTTGTACCTTGTATCCTTGAATCTCTGCTCGTTGTATCCTTGTGCCTTGTGTCCTTGTTGCTTGCTGTTGGGTCGTGCCTCTGTGATCGTTGTATCCTGTTCCGTTGTAACCTTGTAACTCGTTGTAACTTTGCGTGTATCCTTGTTGCTGCTGCTGGTCGTGCCGATGTGATCGTTGTACCTTGTATCCTTGAATCTCTGCTCGTTGTATCCTTGTGCCTTGTGTCCTTGTTGATTGCTGTTGGTCGTGCCTCTGTGATCGTTGTACCTGTTCCGTTGTAACCTTGTAACTCGTTGTAACTTTGCGTGTATCCTTGTTGTGTATCCTGGTGTCGTTATATCCTTGTTGTGTATCCTGGTTCCGTTGTATCCTTGCTCGGGGTACCCTTGTATCTCTGCTTGTTGTATCCTTGTCGCGAAAACACTTTTAAACTTTTATTGTTCACTGGAGATGTTCACTCGACTGAAGCCGGAGACTGAGTGCCTTCTCTGCGCCGGATGCCGGCCTTATATACCCTGGCCGAGCGCACCGAACCGTTATGCTCGGCTTCGGGTCCCGTTTATGTTCTTCGGGCGACCCGAAAGCACGATTCTCGTAGACCACCGTTACGCCCTTGTTGTTGTTGTTCTTATGGCGAGAACGACGATCTGCACTGTCCTGTCGCGTCCGACTCCTTGCGTCACCCTAACAAACTCCTTGACCATCCTTTTTGTACTCGATTGTCCTGTGTTCTTCCTGTGTTTTCTCATGTTACCCTGACCCTCTGTGTAGACCCGATTCTTCTGTAGAAAACTATCGTCGGTTTGTACCGATGCTCTGACTCACTTTTCGCGCTCCTGTAGTGGTTCTTTAGGCCACCAAGGACACAATTCCCCCTCTCGTCTCAGGTCCCTGCTCGGGCGCCATCTGTAAGGAAGCTTTTCCAGCCGGGGTACACTCAGTCTCGCCCAGGGCCACTTCACAGAACATTTATAAAGTGCTGAGGCCTGAGACAGAGAATGTGTACCTCTTTTAGGGCGGAAAAGTGATTTCCTAGGGCCTAGGGGAAAAAGAATCGGACTATGCCTCGGTGTATACCGAGTCCTTCTGCCTTACGAACGTGCTGCAGCGGCTGGGCCGGCTGGCTAATGGTTGGCGTCAACTGCGGGGAATCATACAAACGTTTCAGCTGGCTCCGCGCATCTACTTTCGCTGCTCAGTTGACCTTGGGACCTGGTTATGCACCAAGGCGTCCAAGTTCACTGACTTGCGTCTGCTCCAAAAGTTCCAATAGGTATGATGTGGTTAATACCTGCGTTCATACCTAGCAGAACTTTGGCACAGTCGTAGAAGGTCGGTGTACCAGCCTCACGAATGTAGTACCCCCCGCACCACTGCCTCAACGTTTATGTTTATGTTTAGTTATTAGAAAAATGCACCATTTTCATTATTGTTTTCTTTTATTTTTTTATTAAAACAGTTTTCCTGCCTACACCGTAGCCTGCTCTGTTCTTTGTTTTCTCCCGCTTAGTTTCCCTGCCTGCTAATTATTCGCTCACCCCTTTTTGGTAGTATCTGTCTGTCCTATGTCCAACGACGGATGTTTCTCTGTGGCAGTGTCGTTGTTCTTCGGCGTCTTGGCAGTTCTTTTGTAGTTGCGTGTTGTTGTTTTGTTGTTCTTCTGTGTGACTCTCCAAATCCTGGACGGCTGCGTTCTTGTTGTTGATTTTCCCGTGTTGACACTTAACCGGATTCTTCGTACTCCGAGAAGGCACGCACGTTCGCTCGCTGCACTGGTTATCGCGGAACTATCCTTCTTCCTTCTCATGCCAGCTTTCACCTCCTCTGCAGTCGACGTCGCTCGGCTTAGATTTGCCCGTGTTCGGTTGGGTGTACTAACTTTTCTCTCACGGTGCATGTGGATGTTTGTGTGTATTTCGTTTTGTTCTTGGTGCGCTCCCGTGTCGTTCGCCGCTCATTTGTAGCTTGCCGTAGCTCAGTTGCACTCGCTGGTGTGCAGATTTTTCCCTCCGGGAGTATTTTAGTTTGCGCTTGCGCTCTTCGCTGTTGTGTTGCGCTTGCGTTCTCTGGCTGCGCTTGTTTGTATGTGTCGCTGTCGCTTGCGCTCGCTCTATGTGTGGGTGTGTTCTCTTGGCTGCGCGGCCGTCGTTTTGCTCTGTTCGTGTTCGCTCTCTTTGCGCTCGCCCTGCTTGCGCTTGCTTTGTATGCACGTTCTCTCTCGTGTGCGTGGTCATCGTTCTCTTTTGCGTTCGCTCGGCTTGTATTTGCTTCGTGTGTGTGTTCTCGTGGTCGCTGCTTATGTTTGCTCTGTGCGTGGGCGTCGATTGCGTTCGCTCTCTTTGTTGGGTGAATGACCATCTCTCTGTTGTCGGAAGAATGATCGTGCATTTTACTGCTGTGTGCTCTCCTTGAGCTTATGTGCGCTCTCCCTGAGCTACCCTATAATCTACACTAATTGGCTATGGTCTATGACCGACTACGTCGCACTTAATAACTATTGCCTCCGTGGCGTTTTCTAAACTAAAGAGAAATGGGCCTTCATGGTACTACTTAAAAATAAATAACAAGAAAAATAAATTGGAGGGCTCACAGTATGAGTCCTCACAGTCTCAAGAACGCCTCATCTGTGTTTCAAAGAGCAATCATTCAAGCCTTAGGGGATGTAGCACTCTCATATGCAGTTGTTTACATAGATGACGTTCTGATTGTAGCTAGCACAAAAGAGGAGGCGTTCATCAGACTTAAAGGCAGTGTTTTCCTTTAACATAAACAAGTGTACCTTCCTAAAATCGAAAGTAAAATATTTAGGGTATCAAATTAAAAATGGTGAAATAAGGCCAAATCCGAAAAAGATACAAGCATTGGTTGCATTACCGCCACCACAGACAGTTACACAACTGAGACAGTTCATTGGCTTGTCATCTTATTTTCGACAGTTTATTCCCAAATTTTCCGACAAAATGAAGCCCTTGTATTTACTAACGTCAAAGAATAATGACAAGCTCGAGCAGGTGCGCCAAGAAGTTATATCCACATTGGTGAGCGATTCTGTATTGATTATTTATGACCCACAGTACCCAATTGAACTCCATACAGATGCTAGTGCAGATGGGTATGGCGCCATATTGATGCATAAAGTAGACGGTAAACCACGAGTTATAGAGTACTATAGCAAATGCACTACAGGGGCAGAATCGCGATACCACTCTTACGAACTTGAAACGCTGGCTGTGTTTAATGCAGTGAAGCATTTTCGCCATTATTTACATGGCCAATCATTTTTGGTATATACTGATTGTAACGCCTTGAAAGCCAGTCGTCATAAAGTAGATTTGACGCCAAGGGTCCATCGTTGGTGGGCGTATCTACAATCTTTTGATTTTGAGGTAGAGTACAGAAAGGGAAATAGCATGGCGCATGTAGACTTCCTCTCGCGTAACCCCATAGTGATCGGAAAATCCCCTATTGCAACGAAAGTAACAGAAATGCGCATAGAGCTGGCGGACATCACAGACAATTGGTTAATTGCGGAACAGCACCGGGATGTTGAAATTTCTGATTTGGTGACAAAATTGCAGAGTGATGAATTCCAGCATGAATTGGCAAAGACGTATGAATTGCGTTCGGGGATACTATATAGGAAGATACAGAGAAATGGTCGAACTAGGTGTCTACCAGTAATTCCGAGGGCATTCAGATGGTCCGTCATTAATCATGTCCATGAGGCCATCATGCATTTGGGGTGGGAAAAAACTTTGGATAAAGTGTATACGCAGTATTGGTTCCAGCATATGTCTAAATACGTACGAAAATTTGTCGAAAATTGTATCACATGCAAACTGTCAAAATCAACATCGGGTAAATCTCAAATAGAATTGCATTCCATACCGAAGGTGAGCATTCCATGGCACACAGTGCACGTCGACATTAGTGGAAAGTTAAGTGGGAAGAATGACATTAAAGAATACGTGATAGTGCAAATAGATGCCTTCACTAAATATGTTCATTTGCACCATACACTAAACCTGGACACAAATAGTTGCATTGATGCATTTAAGTCCACTATATGTCTTTTTGGGGTGCCAACTCGCATAATTGCAGACCAGGGCCGTAGTTTTACTAGCAATGATTTTAAGCAATTCTGCTCATCGCAAAAAATAGATCTGCATATAATAGCAACTGGAGCTAGCCGCGCTAATGGCCAAGTTGAGCGCGTCATGAGTACCATGAAGGCAATGCTGACAGCGGTAGAGACCAGTAAGCGATCTTGGCAAGAAGCTTTAAAGGAAATCCAGTTGGCCATGAAATGCACGGCTCATCGAGTAACAAAAGTTAGTCCATTAGAATTATTAATAGGGAAAGAGGCTAGACCTATGGGCATGATGCCATTAATAGAAGAAGATGCAGTTGACAGAGATAGTATTAGAAAAACAGCCCTACATAATATAGAGAAAAATGCTAAATATGACAAACTAAGATATGATAAAAGTAAAGCTATGATTATTGCCTATAAGGTGGGCGACCATGTCCTGCTCAAGAGTGAAGAACGGCACCAAACAAAGCTCGACCCAAAGTTTAAAGGTCCTTTTGTGATAGTAGAGAAACTTGATGGTGACCGATATACGTTATACAAGCAAACGAACATATAAGTATGCACATGAACAATTGCGCGCGATGCCTAAGGAGGTAGACGCAGAGACAATCGAGAGATCGCCGGGTGAGGCACTCGATGGTTCCATCAATACAAATTAAATCATTCACAAGGCTACAGTCGCACCATGTAGTTAGCTGGCCAGTGGCTACATGGCGGGGGCTATGAGGGTCAAGAGTGACCATGACGCAGAGTGCGTGATATCGTTGCAAAGGTGTGCAGCAAGAGCCTAAGAACGTGACGTGATAGACTCTCTAGTGAGCGAGAGTGTGTTATGGATAGTCTGTCGAAACGAAATGTGAAGTATCATGTGGCATAGCGGAGATGTAGTTGTTTGGCTTGAACAGAAGATGAGAGAAAAGAGAAGAGAAAACGTTAATTGCTAGAGAGAACTTGAGCAGAGCATGGAACCCTTATAAGTAAAACACAGGTAAAGCAAACAAAATCTTTTGTTGAAATGAACAAATATCTTATGTTGGAATGAAGAAATGTATTATGTTGAAATGAAGAAATATCTTATGTTGTAATCTATAAGTAAAGAGAAAAGAAAATCTTATGTTAAAGTCATGAAGTATTTTATATTTAATTGAAGAAACATCCTATGTCGAACTAATTTCAAATTATGTATTAAAATTTATTTATTTTTATTTATTTTATTTTATTAAACGTCAACTAAGCCAGTCGACTTGAAAAATTCGATTATTATATTTAAATGAACATTAGATAAAATTAAGATTAAAAATATAAAAAAAATTTTAAAATTAAATTAAGATTATATATTTTTTAAATTTAGGCTGGGGAATATAAAACAAGAATTAACGATCCAACATTTGCTGCAAAGGATTGGGGAAAACCCAGAAAAACCCAATCAGATCGGTGGATTAGTGTTAGTTATTAGGATGAGGAGTTAATTCATTAAGGATAGGCAATTCAATTGTTTCCCATCGCGCCGCTTGCGTTGCTTCCTCGGGTTTGATTTGCTTTTCGCACACAACATTCCACAAATCCGATGTAATTAATAAGCTTCGCATAGACAAACTCCACATGTCATAATTCCCGTCATCGAGTTTTTCTATTTGAATTGACATACTCATTACAAATTCTTCTCTGACGTTTTCTAGTCTTTTTCACAATTTATGAGGGATCTGGGCCCATAACCTTTGTTGGTTATTTCAGATAATAAAACACACGCGCAATGTTAAATTGTGAACGTTTAATGAAGAACTAAATTCAGAATGAGTACATAAGAAGCATAAGAGATTACAATGTTGCCAGATAGTTGGTATGAAGCTTACAAACAAAAGATACTCGATATTCATCATAATCGATATTCAACATTATATTTAAATGAACATTAGATAAAATTAAGATTAAAAATATAAAAAAAAATTTTAAAATTAAATTAAGATTATATATTTTTTAAATTTAGGCTGGGGAATATAAAACAAGAATTAACGATCCAACATTTGCTGCAAAGGATTGGGGAAAACCCAGAAAAACCCAATCAAATCGGTGGATTAGTGTTAGTTATTAGGATGAGGAGTTAATTCATTAAGGATAGACAATTTAACAGAGTGGAGGGAGGACTCTGAGTTGAAAACTCTAGACAGTCTATTGTAATCAGCACAGAAAACTCGGAAAGGGTCATGCAAGCTGTAATTATTAGGACAAAAGACTAAAGAAAGTGGCCTAAAATTACGAGTAACTCTAGAAGGAATACAGAAATTGAGAGTGGGGGAATCTATATCGAACTTTATTAATTTTACGATAAACATAACACCTAACATAATACGACGGTTAGTTAAAGAAGGTAGGTTAATTAGAAGGAGTCTACTAGAATATGGTGGTAAGTCTACACCCGAAACCCAATTAAAACTACGCAAGGTAAAGAGTAGGAACTGCTTTTGAACAGACTCAATTCTATCTTGGTGAATATGGTATTGCGGCGACCACACGCAAGACCCATATTCAAGAATTGGACGAACAAGAGAAGTATAAAACAACTTTGTCATATAAGGATCCTCGAATTCTTTGGCCCATCTTTTGATGAACCCAAGTAGTCGAAATGCCTTATTGACAATTTGTGTTATGTGACGATCAAATTTCAATTTATGGTCAAAGCGGATACCTAAATCCATTACTTCAGATATTCTTAAGAGTGGGGTTAAGTTAAAATTATAGTCGATGACATGATAGTTACCTCTGTAAAATGACATAACCTTTCACTTCAAACAGTTTAGATGTAGTAGGTTATGTCTACACCAAGCAAAAAACAAATCAAGATCTGTTTGAAGAAGGTTATTAATAGGATCACTATGTGTCAAACAGAGTTTCACATCATCAGCATACAAAAGAATGTTAGAGTGAAGAAGTATAGAAGGAAGATCGTTAATAAAAAGGTTAAATAGCAAAGGCCCAAGATGGCTACCCTGAGGAACACCAGAAGTGACTAAGATCGGCTTAGAAAGACAGTCTTTAAAAGAAACTCGTTGAGATCTATTAGTTAAATAATCGGAAATCCACAAAAGGAGCTTTTGAGGAAAACCAATCAAATTTGTTCCGAAATCCTAAGTTAATGTGAGAGGAAAATTCTAAAAGATTAGAAGCTGAGGATCTTGCCTTAATAAACCCGTGTTGACAGGGTGAAATTATAGATTTACACATAAAAGTTAACTGAGCCGTAAAATTTTTCTCAAAAATTTTAGGAATAGCGGACAATTTGGAAATACCCCTATAGTTCTTCACATCATGGTTAGAACCAATTTTGTGAAGAGGAATGGAAAAAGAGTTTTTCCAAATAGGTGGAAAATAACTATTTGCTAGTGACAAGTCAAGCAGCTTATAAATTGGCTTAAGAATTGAATCGGCACAATATCTAAGCACACATGCTGGAACTCCGTCAGGCGCCAGGAGAGAAAACGGGTTTTATCGATTTAAGATCACTAAGTAAAGACGTTTCATCAATAGAAGGACAGAAGAAAGAATTAAAATTTTGTATTTTATAAGGGTATGGATGTAATGGGAAACTATTAGGTTCAGTTGAATAAGTTGATTGAAAAAAGTCTGCAAACAAATCGGCTGCAGCCTGATCATCAGTTGCTTCCTTATTTTCATATGATAGTACAGAAGGAAATCTACTTGATTTACGTTTTAAGTTGACAAAGTTGTAAAACTGCTTTGGGTCCTGAGCAAACTGCAAATGGCAGCGACACAAATACTTTTTATAACAATTAGCATTCAGAGCAATAAAGTTTGCTCTTGTAACAATATAACGCGTATAATCAGAAGGATTGCATGTAATTTTAAACTTTTTAAAATACCGGGATTTCAAACTTTTCAACCTTACTAGCTCACGTGAAAACCAAGGAGGCCTGTTGGACCTTACAGGAAAAGTAACAGGAACACATTGATCAAAAAATGAGTTCATAGAGGAATAAAAAAATGAAATGCATGTATTTAGATCAGAGCATGAATAAAAAGATGACCAATCATGTTCCAAAATTAAATAATTCAATTTTTCAAAATCGGTCTTTCGGAAACAACGTGACTTTAGTTTAGGGGAAACAGTTGCAGTTTGCGTAGAAATAGGCATAGTTAGAACCAGGTCTAATGTAGGATGATAGGGATCTTCAGGAAGAACTAAGGGATTGATTCTAGAGATAGTGTTTACTAGATTGTCGGAAGAGGAAACTAAATCAAGCATTCTACCACTACAATTAGGAACATTATTTAGTTGATAAAGAGATAGCTCCGAAAGGCCACTAAAAAAAGAATTAAATAAAGAAGGCACCAATAAATCAGATTGAGAAGACCAAGTAACTTCTGGTAAGTTGAAATCACCAAAAACTAGCAAGTAGTCTCTATCAGATAGTTTGGAGGCGACGGATTGGATAGATGAGAGATGGTCCAGGTAGATAGAAATATCAGATGAGGGAGGAATATAAGAACAGGTAATATAAATTGAAATTTGATACATTGTTATTTAACACATACAAATTCGAAGAGAGAACTATGGTCTATCGAAATTAGTTCGGAAGGAAGATCAGATTCTACAGCTATAAGAACACCACCTCCAGTTCGTGATAAACGATCACACCTGAAGGTGGTGTACTTATTGGGAAAAATTGAACTGTTATCTACATCAGGTTTTAACCAGGTTTCAGTAAATATTAGTATTTGATGATCAAAAGATACACTATTCATAAACAAATTAGATAGCTTAGAGTTTAGGCCTCTAACGTTTTGATAGGCAAAATGAAGATAGGAAAAATCTACTGGTTTTTTGATGTCCCATTAGAAGAAGAAGAGGCACGAGAAATTGTAGGAAGCGGTACCGCAGCTCTACTTTTTTGTTTAGGAGAAAATTCTTATACAATTAAGTCTGGCGGCCAGAAGGTTGCGCTGCAGACAGATTGAAACTTGTCTGCAGGAATACTTATTTTAAAAGATGCAATATCTCGCAAAATAAAGAAGTATTTGAGCTTTAAAGAAAGAAATGTTTTATAGCACACGAGGACGTGTGATCGTCAGGAAAGCCGTGTCGCAGCCTGGTAACAGAATAATGTTGAGTTTGAATTTAACTACATGGTACATGGTATGTTGGAGGAATGAATTCTGTTATATAACAAGAGCATCATTTGAATGGCAATTCGAATGAGCATGGCGCCTGCAGATGTTCTAGTATGTGAGAGTGTACATGCAAAAAGAATGAATATGATGAAATACTTTGCTGAATGAACGTGATGAAATACTTGGTAGAGGAACGAAGGGAAAAGGAACGACGCCACGCGGTGGAACAGTCAGTTGAGTAGAGTCCGGTAAAAAAGAGAGTGACGACTTAACATCTTGCAGGCGACTTGCTGTGCTCTTAGACTTGTAAAAATAATATAAAAATAATGGAAGGAGATCAGCCAAGACCTCCTTCTCCGACATATATGTTGTTGCATTCTACGAATGGGCTGAGTTCATTTCGAGTTTCGATAGACATATTGTGGTAGCTGATGAAAGATTTATTTAATTTGTTCACTTTAAGTTTTGAATATTTGGCGCTTTGCCGAAACAAGTCTTTATTAATCACATGTCACATTCAGAGTGATCTTGCAGTGCTGCAGTTAGGCACAGCTAACCTGCACATGCTTAATCTATGTTAAACTCATTAGGCTATGTTATGTTAAGCTCATTAAGTGATGTTATGTTAATTTAGTATTTATTATTAGTATTATGTTATTATATGTATTATGTATGACAAGGTGTCATAACATTGAAGGTGGTATGCTACACCTCCCTTTTTAAAGGAATGACGTAATAGTCATGTAGTCATTTTTAGTTACTTTTTTTTGTATATGTATATTATTATTATTTTTATAGCATTTACATTGTTCAGACGGAGAGGAAAAAAAAAAAAATTTTCTGGTTGGAGTTACCTCGGCCTCTACCTAGGTTTTGACCTCGTCTTCCTCCACGGTTGTTATAGTTGTTATTATTGTTATTTCGGTTATAATTGTTGTGGTTGCCGTTTCTGCCACGATTATAACCTCGGCCTCCTCTATTATTGTTATTTGCACCTCGTCGATAATAGAGTACAGTGTTACTCTGACTTGTTATCTCCGTGCAACTGTTTACAAATTTGGAAATGGCATCATTCATGTTTGTGAATGTACCTGCTTGCATGATGAGTTTTACTCCATCAATGGAGAAATTTTGAGTCATGGCCTTCACAGCTGTTGTAGTGCTGTATTTGTTAGTAAACCTTCACTGATATAGGCACCTTCAAGGGCCTTTGTCAGTTTTTCCACCTCTTGGGTGTATTGATTAGCCGTTTTATTCTTCTGTTGAAGATTGAGAAGCTTGGCAGATATAACTTCTACCGATTCTCCTTTTACTGCACTTGACAGTTGTGTAATGATTGCAGCAATTGTCTGCTCATTACTGATAAGATTCCTCGCATGGCCTTTAAGTTTAGTTTTTATAAGGCTTATCGCTGCTAATTCATGTGTGCCTTTTAATGTTTCTAGTAGACCTAGAGCATCTATAAAACTTTGTAAGTTTTCGTGCTTACCATCAAACTCTGGTAGCAGAGATGTGGCTACTCTGATAAAATCTATTAATGTTTGCGCCTTTATTATTTTTGGCTTACTTTCAATTCGATAACTTCCTTCTAGTGTTTCAATATCACTATCGGATTCAGCGTCGCTTGATTGAATAGATTCGTCTAGTTCTTTGAATTGGTCGGAATCAGTTCCACCAGTTGACTTAGACTTTCAGGTATGTTAATAAGAATATGTCTTCTTTTTCTGATATTTGTTAATCTTGTGTTTAGGGATTTTATTACCCTTTGACACTTATTATTGTTCTCAGCTGTAAGTCTATCTGCATGTTTATTCACTAAAGTGACTATGATATTATATTCTCTGACTATTATTTCTATGTGATTTTTTAATGTATCTACTTTTAATACTGCTTCTTTATTTATGCATTTATATGATTTATCAAATTTGTTTCGAAAATCATCTATATGTTTCGCTATATCATTCCATTCCATTCTTGGATTGATTTATAGCTTTTCCTTTGTAATTCTAATCTATGTGGTTTGCACATGATCGTGTAATTTTTCTTGAAAAATTGAAATGTATGTAATCAATGAAACGTTTGAGAAAAGAAAATAATAAATTTATGAAGAAAAAAATAATTTTTTTTTTCTTCCGAATATCAAAATGCATTTTGTTTTTAAATTGCCATGTAGTATTTTAATGTAGTATTTTTTAAGTGTAAATGGTATTTTAAAGAGTAGTAAATGTAATTCAATATATACCATATATAAGGATATGCAATATGCATATAAGTTATGTAGATGGAATGTCATTTAAATGTCATTCAGTTTGTCTGCATGTCTGCAATGTAGACGAATATGTAATGTGTTTATAAATCATATACAAGAAGTGTCATTCAAATGTCATTATGTTTTTCTTGCATGTCTCCAATGTAGACAAATATGCAATTTTTATATAAGTCATAATGTCATTTGATTGTCAATCTTGCAGCTGCGTTTGCTACTACTGTACTTTTTGGAACTGCTATTCTAGCTTTGTTGTTCTCTTTTGCTCTTCGCGGTACCGTTTTAAGCGTACCGTTTTATGTGTACAGTTTTATGTGGCGATGCTCAAATGCGACCGAAATGATGCGAGCATCATGCCGAAAAACAACGGTTCGTTTTTCCCTGAGTCTGAAAAATGCTTTTGCTTTTGCTTTTAGATTTACAGTACGGTACAGTACCGTACGGTGTATTTGTATATACATATATGAGAAAATGATAGATTTAGGGAATGTGGTTGGCTCACAATTCGTTTTACAATTTTTAAAAAAATACCTCCCACCACATTTGTTAATTATAGCCTATCAGCAATTAGTATTTTCCAAGCAGCGGTTTGAATTTTGCTTTAATATTAGAGCAAATTGGGGCAATTGCGTTTAAGCAGCCCGTTTGCGTTATTTCGCATCATTGCGAAAATATATTATTTTCCCAAACGCTCTTGTAGCGTTGTCGGTTGGCATTTTAAAGTTGAGGTGACGCTCTTTGCAGCGGTTGCCTTGATGGTGTTATTTCTTGGCAAATTGGG
Source organism: Zaprionus capensis (assembly GCA_018903675.1). Lineage (NCBI taxonomy): Eukaryota > Metazoa > Arthropoda > Insecta > Diptera > Drosophilidae > Zaprionus > Zaprionus capensis. The sequence goes on from JAEIFN010000529.1 coordinate 72,557, forward strand.
GCATGTGCAAATTATGCAGCCCGTTTGCGTTTCTTCGCACTTTGGCGAAGCTCTTCCTCGATGTCTTGGAGACGCTCTATGTAGCGTTGCCGGGCTGCTTCCTCCTTTGCCGACTTGATCATGTCTTTGATCAGTCGCCGTTGCTGAAGAAGTTTTATTCTGCGGCCACTCCTTTTATGTTTTTTGACTTGCTTGGGTTCCCGCCTGGCCCTGTACTCAGCAATTGTGAGTGGGCGCGGTCCATACGCTGGGTTGGCCTCCAATTCCTATTGCAGAGTGGGTCTATCTGTTTGCGGAGTCGGCTCGGCCAATGCCAGTTTCCGTTATTTTGGCTCTTTTGTCGTTGTTGTTTTGCAACAGGAGCTGCTGCTGCTCTTCTTAATTTCCTTTTTATCTTTATTACCGTTGCGCAGACCCTCCTCACTTAGTCACGGTCGCCATGTGGTAGCTGATGAAAGATTTATTTAATTTGTTCACTTTAAGTTTTGAAAATTTGGCGCTTTGCCGAAACATGTCTTTATTAATCACATATAACATTCAGAGTGATCTTGCAGTGCTGCAGTTAGGCACAGCTAACCTGCACATGCTTAATCTATGTTAAACTCATTAGGCTATGTTATGTTAAGCTCATTAAGTGATGTATGTTAATTTAGTATTTATTATTAGTATTATGTCATTATATATATTATGTCTGACAAGGTGTCATAACATTGAAGGTGGTGTGCTACAATCTATCGATGAACACAGTTGCCCTGGTATAAGCAACATCTGCTAACGGAGCAAGCAGTGCGAGCCTAAGCGAGACCTTGGGTCTGATAACAGCCAGATCGGTCGCTGACCCAAGGTTCCCGTTTTGTCAAGCGCCGTTTGAACCGTCTGCAGATGGCCGAATGCCCAGGCATATGACCGCCAGCATCTCTCTCAAGGGCGGCCGACTCCTCAGTAGAAATCGAACGAGCGGTCGGAGCAGTCAAATTCTGCAAAACAATTAAGTGCGTGTTAGATTTTTTTTTGTATAATTATAAATTTACTAAACCGATATTTTTGTGTGTGTACAGAAGCAGCAATTCCTGGACCACTCTATCTCGGCTCAACACCTACCTGCCCTGATGAGTCTGTTCCTTGGGGGGATCCGCCAGGGCCCATTAAAAATAGTTGTTCCGCCAGTGCAGTACACACATCCACCGCAGGCATATCTGCAGCGCAGCCAGACGCAGCAAATCATGCATCAAGACCAGCAGGCCAGATCTGCAGCAGCAGCCACATGCTAATGTAGCACGTCCATCTCAGCTGCCGCAGGCCCGTCTCTGCCTGTAAACCACTTTTCAGGCCTTAAATTTCCTGACTGGCGGCACCTGCTCAACATCCATGACCTAAAATAAACACCAAAAAAATGTCCCATTAATACGTATTTTATGAGCATTTGGGTTTGTTTACCTTTTGTCAGTAATGCGTCTTTTGTGTAAATACCGATGATTATAGATATTTTGGTGTGGACTGCAGGGAAGAACCCCTCCTTTTTTTTCCTTCTCCCAGCTTCGGCAGGGCGAGTCAGCGAGGTTATGCGTTCGCTGCTCGTCAAGATTTTTCCATACGCGAACCTACTCGTTTTGAGGAGCGGGCTAGTATAGCAGCTCGGCTATCCGAGAAGATGTAAATATTTGCTCCTCTGATCCCCTTCTCAAGGATAAGATGACAGCAGAACTCGATGGCATGAACCTCGGATTGAAAGACTGTGGGCCATTTGCCCATAGGAATCGAGGTTATGGAGTTGGGAACAAGTATCCCAGCTTCAACCCCTGATCAGTCCTTGACCCGTCGGTATACCAGTGTATGCCATGAGGGTCACTGATGGGGTTGCCAGCATCCCAGTCCTCCCGGTCTGGGATGAGGGTTCTGAATTTTGCACCAAAGAGGAGTTCCTTGGTCATAGAATCTGATCTAGTGCAGACCTCTAAGCCAGTAATATCTTTGATTAGCAAGGTGGAAAAACGTCGTTAGCAGTATCTCAAACGACCAACACACAAGGCTCAAAATGTCTATATTGCAAATCAATCGATCACTTTATAAATTATTGTTCATCATTTAAGGCTGCAACCGTAGAAAATTGATTTATTTATTTATTTATTTATTTATTTATTTAATTAGTTTATAGTCGACTAAGGTCAGTCGACTGTTTAAAAGTAAGAAAAAACAATTAATTAATAATTGTTGATAATAAACTGGATTTGTTTATTTATAATATATTATTTATTGAACTTAATGAGCTTGTGCTGCGTGCACTTCCTTTCCTTTTTACATTCTTTGAGCAAGTTGACAATTGATTTCATTATGTTAATCAACACTGCATTATGCTCTTTAAGAACAGCTGATTTACTCTTATGCTAATTAACATTACAGATCAAGACATACACATTTATTCCAACACGCCTCTTAAATTTGTTGTCTTGATTTTATCTTTCATTACTTTAACTTAACAGCATCTCTATTCCTTATAAATTTTTTTTTGTCTAACGCTTTGGTTAACATGTCTGCTATATTAAATCTTGATTCTATCTTTACAATGTTTATAATACCCTTTTCGTAATTTTCATTAACATGTGGCAGTCACGATACATCGCGAACTAGTTCCGCCAATCGATAGTTAAGTCGATGACAGACCAGCTGCAATCGAGTTAGAAGCCACCACTAAGAAAGCGACGCGTCAAAAAGACTTTACATACAATTACTATATAAAGATTAAAACCATAGAATTAAGGGAAATACTTGAATAAATATAATTTGCTACTTAATTCCATATTGGTGACCCCGACGCAAGAACATAAGCGTAACTTTTTTTGAAAATCAATGGCTAAAATTGGCTGATGCAATCACGCACACATTTGCGCATTGCACACTCAGTCAAACAGTTGTGAAATTCAAAAGCGCGCAATAAAACGCTGTGAAAATGTCTACACCACAGGAACAACGCAACGACGTCGTAGATAACATGGGACAACCAGTCGCATCAACTTCTGCACAGTCTCAGCCGCCAGAAATTTACCGTGTAGTTGTCAAGCCACCAGCATTTTGCAAGGAACAACCGGATTTGTTCTTTATACAATTGGAATCGCAATTTGCAATTGCAGGCATAACAACGGATGCTACAAAATACCACCATGTCATTGCATCATTGGAGCCGCAGCACTTCATACATATTGATGACATTATAATCAAAGATGCCCTGATTAAGGAATACACCGATTCAGATGAGCGCAAACTAAACAAACTCATTCATGAAATGCAGTTAGGCGACCTGAAGCCATCGCAATTGTTGAAACGTGCGAGGAAGCTAGCACACAACAATGTCTCCGAGAAGGTTATCAAGACACTCTGGTTGGAAAAACTTCCAGACAACGTTCGCGCTATCGCATCTATTATTGATGGCGACTTAACCAAAGTGTCTCTGGCAGCGGACAAAGTAATGGAGGCTCAGAGCAAACCTTCGATTTCGGCGGCACATGAAGCAATTACAGACTTCCAGAAGCCAAAGTTGGCACATGAGCTCAAAAGTTTTCTTGCAATGCTTAACGTATATAAGCGTTGTTTACCAAACGCTGCATACAAACAAGGGGTGCTACAAAGACTCATAAAAGGCAATCGGAAGAAAGACAAAACACCCATTATATGGAACGAAGAGGCTTTACAAATGTTTGAGCAGTGTAAGCACGATTTGGCTCAAGTCACAGCATTAGCGCATCCATCTACCAATGCAAAGCTAGTCCTTCACGTGGACGCCAGCAACTTTTGTGTAGGTGCAGCATTAAACGAATACACAATTGGCAGTCTCAAACCTCTGGGTTTTTACTAGAAGAGGATTTCGGATTCACAAAAGAAGCAAAGCACATATGATCGAGAGCTACTAGCAATCTACCTGGCAGTGAAATACTTCGCTCACATGATTGAAGGCCGCAGCTGTACAATACTAACTGATCACAAGCCTCTCACTTTTGCATTTCAACAGAATCCAGAAAAGACTACGCCTCAGCAAACACGCCAACTTAGCTTCATCAGCGAATACACTACAGATATTCAGCACATTCCTGGTAAAGATAATATCGTGGCCGATGTACTCTCCAGGGTGGAAGCTATTTTCAATGAGGATCAAATCGACTTCGAAAAACTGGCTGAGAGTCAACAAAAGGATGAGGAATTGAAAGAGCAGCTCCATAGCTCTGCTTTGCAACTCAAACAAATTCAACTAACTGGCTCCAAGGCACCACTGTACTGCGATACAGCTCAGAATCGAATCCGTCCATATATTACACAGGATTTTCGTAAGCAAATTTTTAACTCACTGCACAAATTATCGCATCCAGGCAAGCGGGCTACCGTAAAGCTTATCACCGAACGTTTCGTATGGAAGGACATGAAAAGAGACATCGCGCGCTGGGTTAGTAACTGCAACAACTGTCAGCGAGCTAAAATAGGACGGCACAACAAGGCCGCTTTGCAGAAATTCAACCTTCCTGACAAACGATTCGAGCATATAAACGTCGACATAATCGGACCTTTGCCAATATCTGACTGAAAAATCTCTAAGCTTTTTTAGAGAGCGAAGATCAAACGAAATAAATAAATCAAATTGAGACGCGGTGGTTTCGAATTTAAACACAATTTATTATTGCTGGTGGCTCAAATTTGCTGCTTTCCTTTCGATAGCGAAAATTATACTATATAGAGCGGTGACCATGGTTTTGCCACGCACTCTCAAATTTTGCCATCGGCAATTGCCGATCGACGCACAGCAAGAGAGAGATTTACATGATTACACTTCTTGTGCTCTCTTAAATTCTATCTTAACTACTCTCTTAACTACTGCTCGAACATTCCGGCCCCGTTGAAGAGCTCCGGTCTTTAACACATCGGGAGCACTACCAGCTTGTGAATAGGGCGCCTAATTCCGCCTGCTGGTATTTTTATTTCGGCTACTCGAACCTTGCCGTCCTCCCCTCGAATTGTGCGCTGCTGGAGGCTGAGCAGGTAGTCCTTGGACCACTTGCGCCAAAAGTGCTGTTTGAGCGCCGACAGCTGCTGCCACAGCTTCCAGTATCCGCGTCCTGGCTTCCTGCTGGTCCCGTCTGGATCGGATCCTGTGGGCAGCTCCAACGAAGGCTGTCCAATAAGCAGGTGGTCTGGCGTCAGCACCTCTCCATCGCTGGGATCGCTGCTGTCGACGAGCAACGGCCTGGAGTTGAGCAGCGCCTTGACGTCCACCCGATGCGTGCTCAAATCGTCCTGCCTCAGATTGGCGTTGCTCGCTTCTCGCAGGAGCCTGTGCCTGGCAGACCTCACTGCGGCTTCCCACAGTCCTCCGAAGTGCAGGGCGCGGGGGGGAATGAACTTCCACTGAACTTTTCTCTCCGCCGCGAAGTCCATCAGCCTCACCTCGTTGTTGTGGAGCGCCGTCTGCAGCTCCCTCAGCAATCCGCGTCTCCCGATAAACCTTTTAAAAATATTCAAAAAGGTATCAGTTGATAAGTTGGTTACCAGCGCTAAATGTACCGCCTTTGAGGCAAACCAAACGAAAACGGCAACATACATTTTTACAGGTGATCTACCTCTGATCCTATCGCTGACAAATAACGGCCCACAAAAGTCTACACCACATACTCTAAACGTACTGCTTTGTACTTTAAGGAACGAAATTTTCCTTTCTAATGACGATACCACAAGAGAGTCTGGTCTGAGCTATGAGGTTTGAAGCAAAAACGAAGCATATATGCGACTATTCGAACTAGCTTAGCAAAGTTGGAGTGATGGTGTATCAACTCCACAAAACAATTTTGCGGAACTTCCGCTAGTGTGCCAATCGTCACACCTTTTTTATCTTCCGAAGTTTTGATTTGGAACGACATATCACTACAGCTGGTTGCCCACTTGGCAAGTGGAAAACTTCCTGATTTCAATATTTGTTGAACTTCATTGCACATAGTGTCAAGTTCTTTTACACTATCTGCACCTGGCAACATATCATCAACATAAAAGCACTTCTTAATCACATCTGATCCAATAGGATGTGATTGTGCGTGTATGTTGGCTAGCTCAAACAAGCAGCGTATCGCCAGAAAAGGTGCAGAAGCTGTACCGTATGTGACTGTATTAAGTCGGTATGCCTGAATATTTTGTGAAGTATTTTCTCTCCACAGAATAAGTTGCAAATTTTTGTCTTTTCCAGAGACATTTATCTGCCTATACATTTTAGAAATGTCAGCAGTTACGGCATACTTATTCAACCGAAAATTAATCAGGATTGAATATAGCTCCCTCTGAATTGTCGGCCCCACCATCAGTGTTTCGTTAAGTGAAACAGCTGTTGACGTCTTACTAGAAGCGTCGAAAACTACACGAAGCTTGGTGGAGGAACTTTCAGGCCTAAGAACGCATTGATGAGGAATATAATAATGCTGTTCTAGAGGAGTTGACTTCAAAATGGACATGTGTCCCAATTCTAAATACTCGTTCATGAAGTCATGGTACATAGTTTTAAGAACTGCATCCTTTGATATTTTACGCTCAAGTTGCAAAAAACGTCTTTCAGCAGTTTGAAAGGACAGGCCAAGAACCTTTGGATCGGTCTTGAAAGGGAGATCCACTTGGAAACGACCAGAAGATAACTGCTTTACAGTTTTCTCGAAGAACAGTTCACAAGCCTGTTGTTCAGCTGTTTGGCGAACAGCCTTCGATTCGAATGGAGATTGATCCAATTCCCAGAAACGGTTAACTAACGAATCGAGAGAACAATTAGTTTGGGCCATTAAACACCCACTGAACTGATGCCTAGGCACTTGTCCAGTACATTTGCCTGCTACTATCCATCCTAGCAGCGTTTTTTGCATTATAGGAAGTTCAGAACCTAATTTTATTTGCCCAACGCACAATAATTCGTAGAACAATTCTGCTCCCAAAAGAATGTCCACCTTCGCTGGTCTATTGAATTCTGGGTCTGCCAGTTTTATATTTTTGGGTATTTTCCAATTTGAAATACCCATTGAATGTCCAGGCTATGTTGTTGAGATGGATTTCAATACCCAACATTCCGCCGAAAAGTTGCGTGAATTTATGCGTGACTGAATAGAAGCACATACCTTATTTTTGCTATCTATTGTTGCACCACCAACCATCGATATAGCTAGAGATGTTGGCTCCCGCTTGAGTCGTAACATCTGTGCCATACTCTCAGTCATCAAATTGATTTGGGAGCCACTATCAAGTAAGGCTCGTGCAGGATGCAGCTTGCCAAATCTGTCTTTTACATTAACGACAGCTGTGGCGAGAACAATTTGTTCATTGGTTACTACATGCCCCAAATACGCTTCTGACATCGTCGCTTGAAGTGTGGATACCTCACCTTGAGCAGAGGTAGTATACCTGTGCAGCAACGAATGGTGAGGTTTCGAGCAAATTCGACATTTTGATGCCTTACATTGTGACACCATATGCCCCAAAACCAAACAATTTAGGCACAACTTTTGTGTTTTGACGAATTCAAAACGTTGCATAACTGATATAGCGGCAAACGATGGACACGTATCAAGATTGTGCGTTTCTGACTTGCAGAAGACGCACACAGACGATGATGAACGCCCTCCATCAGCACAAGCAAAGGACGATTTAGACTGATGGGGCTTCTTAGCGTCAACTCGCGACCTTGTTTTGTCCCGAGTTGACTCTGCTGCTGACAGATACTGATATCTTTTATTCATTTGTCTAGCACAATCTTCCCAAGATGGCAGCATATCATAGTCAAGCTGCTCTTCGAAACGAGATTTGGTAACATGGTCTACCTTTGCCATGACCATGTGAATTATCATTGCATTAGCAATGTCTTTGTCGTTTCCTAACGACGATAACGAAGAATAAATAGCAGACACCGTATCTATGATCGATCTTAAACTCGATGCCGATGGTTTTGTCATGCTAGGTATATCAAACAATTGTGAAACTGTATCAAAGAATATAAGACATTTATTGTCATATACTGCTTTGAGACTAGCGAGGGCCTTTGGGTAATTACAATCCGTTAATTGATACGGCTTAACTACCCCCAATGCTTCATCTGACAAACACGAAACTAAGTGATTGAACTTTTCGACGTTTGATAAGGAATTGTCATTATCGACTAAGCTTTCAAACAGGCACATAAAATTTTTGTACTCCGAATGTTTGCCACTAAATTTTGGCAAACGCATTTTCGGCAACTGGGATCGGTGGGTCGAAACTACGGAGCAATCATGATCAGTTCTTGGCCCTGAAGACGGCTTGGATGCGTTAATATTCAAGGCTCTTGTGACGACACACAAGTCCTCTAATGGCCCTCTAGAATCATAGAGAGGGCTTAAATTATCCAGAGCAGTCTGTAGATCCATTGCCTTTTGTATATAACCTTCTAAAAGCTCTAATCGGCACGCTAACTCTGTTTTATCAGACGAAATGGTCTTTGCTTTAATTGCTGTTTGCATACGAGCAATATCAGCACTAACTTTGTCAAATCTTTGCAAGCACATTTGTAGTTTTGCACTTGTCTTGCTGATTTGTGGCTTTTCACTTGTCTTTTCGGTCTCAGACATGTTGACTAAATGAAACACTTATAGAACTCAAAAAGGGATAAGTGTCACAAACTTTGTGAGCTACCCTTGCAACGGCGCTGACTATGTAAATCTAACTTGCTTATACACACACACGCGCAAACTATGCGTTGTGTGAGCAAACAAACGAAAGTGATCCAAGCGATCCGAGAATAAGCAGGCTAAACTTTTGCTGTAACTACGTTTGTAGGCAGCAATGTAAAAAGCGGGGTGCGGGGTATGCAATGCAACAAGAGAATATATGCACACGCACTCTAAGTTGTCTGTATATCAAACAAACGAAAAGAGAAACAAGAGAAAACGAAAATCAAATCAAACGTTTTCTGTGCTACGTTTGTAGACAGCAATAGAATATGCGGGGTGCGGGGTGACGTAATGCGAGAAGCGCCAAATGCAAGCGAAGTCGAAACAACGAAAGTATGTGAGCCCAAAGGAAGGTTCGAGGTGAACGAACGCAAAAACAACTGTATGTGTGTATATGCAAACTCTAACATGCACGTACATACATATGCAGTTTATGTATTCACAGCTGTTCCAAGTTAGCGGTCAATATGTAATATATACGCTAACCGAAGATCGAACAGCGACAATTTGCATTTACACGCACACACTCAATTATTGAATAAATATATTAGCCACCAATTTTATGTTTTTAGCTAAGGTAAATGTTGCCGTTTTTGTTTCTTATTATTTATTATTTAGCAAGCAGGTTAGTATTTTATTATAACACAATGCAACGTATTATGGCCTTTTTTATTTAATGTTCTTTTGTTGTTGGGGTTAGTTGCTCGTATGTGCATCTATGTATATGTACGTATGTAGACATACATATTTATGTTTCAATGTAAATACAAATGTATCGATGTGTGTAGAAGCAATCACGTACACACGTATATACATATGCAGGTACACAGCTTGCATGCAATATTCAAAGACTAAGTATCAAAATTTGAGCTCTTAGTACATGCGATTATGTACTCCTATATTTATTTCGACAATTTCGTCGTTTCAAGCAACAAGACTTGCTCAATTTTTGATACTGAATACCTGTAGGCTGTCTAGAGAATCGATAGACATAGAGCGACGACTAGCTTCCATTTAAGTCCAGCGGCGACAACGAAAACGGCTTGGCAGTTGGGTCCAGCGGCGACGACAAATACGGCTTTGCTGGTGGCACACTTTGTTGTTACTGTCTTTAATTTGGTTTCACCACACACACGAACGCGCAAGCAACAGCCAACCAGCACACAATAATTCTCACGAATTTAAATTGTTTATTAAAACACACCGAAGTCCCTGCTCGGGCGCCAATGAAAAATCTCTAAGCTTTTTTAGAGAGCGAAGATCAAACGAAATAAATAAATCAAATTGAGACGCGGTGGTTTCGAATTTAAACACAATTTATTATTGCTGGTGGCTCAAATTTGCTGCTTTCCTTTCGATAGCGAAAATTATACTATATAGAGCGGTGACCATGGTTTTGCCACGCACTCTCAAATTTTGCCATCGGCAATTGCCGATCGACGCACAGCAAGAGAGAGATTTACATGATTACACTTCTTGTGCTCTCTTAAATTCTATCTTAACTACTCTCTTAACTACTGCTCGAACACTGACAATTTAAGGTATTGCCTTACTTGTATAGATCGATTTACTCGATGGCCGACTGCAATACCAATAGCTGATATAACAGCAGAGACGGTTGCAAAGGCGCTGCTCAGTGGCTGTATCGCACAATTTGGCATGCCACGCTTCATCACCACCGACCAAGGGCGACAATTTGAGTCAAAGCTTTTCAAGGAACTAACAAAATTAACTGGATCTAACCACCTGCGGACAACGGCCTATCACCCGCAAGCAAATGGCTTAGTGGAGAGAATGCACAGGACCTTAAAGAGCGCAATCAAATGTCACACTAACTCCAATTGGGCAGACTGCATTCCTATTGTACTCCTTGGTTTACGAGCTACAATAAAAGAAGATCTCAACGCTACTCCGGCTGAGCTTGTTTACGGAACCACTCTGCGGCTGCCTGGAGAATTTTTCGACAAGCCATCGGAGGAATATATCGAAAGCGAATTTATTGGACATTTAAGAGCGACAATGGCACAGCTGAAACCCATCGACACTTCTCATCATACGCCAGATAAGGTTTTTGTTCAAAAAGATCTCAAAACCTGCTCGCACGTTTTCTTAAGGGATGACACAGTCAAAGCTCCACTTAAAGCGCCATACGACGGCCCATTTCAAGTACTCGAGCGAAACGATAAAAATTTCATCATTGACATCAACGGCAAGCGCACAACGGTTACAATCGATCGCATTAAAGCTGCGTTTACAGAAGCTCCAGCATCTTCTCCTGCTACTGATCAACAAATTGGTAACCAGCAAGGACCTCCGGAGAAACAAACAACACGCAGTGGCCGAGCAGTCAATCTACCAACAAGGTACTTAAGTTCGTTGACCAGCAGCAGCATCGGAGGGGGAGTAGATGTGGCAGTCACGATACATCGCGAACTAGTTCCGTCAATCGATAGTTAAGTCGATGACAGACCAGCTGCAATCGAGTTAGAAGCCACCACTAAGAAAGCGACGCGTCAAAAAGACTTTACATACAATTACTATATAAAGATTAAAACCATAGAATTAAGGGAAATACTTGAATAAATATAATTTGCTACTTAATTCCATAAACATAATGATACTGCACTTCAATGTGCTTCGAATTCTTCGTAAAGTTACCAAATTTAGCTATCGCTACTGCGCCTGAATTATCTTCATATATCTTTATCGCTTTTTCGTTATTAATATTAAATATCTCACATAACATGTTTTTTACAAATAATATTTCGGTTACTGCTTCTGACATGGCAATATACTCTGCAAACGTTGAACATTTTGTTACAGCATGTTGTTTGTGTGTTTTCCAATAAATTTCCATACATTCTTATTATAAATCCCGTTGTGGATTTTCTATTAATATTATCTCCTGCATAATCTGAGTCTACCATACAATCTAGTATTTCATTATTTTCATTCTCTTCAAATGTTAAATTCAGATCTCTTGTTTTATATAAATATTTCAAAACTCTTATCGCGTATTTATAGTGTGTTGAATTATAACAACTTTGATATCTGCTTAAGTAATTTACGGAATATGATATATCTGGTCTTGTACCTGCACTAATATATAATAATTCACCTATCAGGTTTCTGTATTTAATTTTCTCATCACATTCAGTTGCTTGATCTAATTTTAAGTTTGTTTCCATTGGAGTTTCGTATAGCTTAGCATTTTCGAGATTATACTTAATTGCTAGTGATTCAATATATCTTTTTTGATTTAAAGTCATTTTCTAATTCTCAGTACTATAATTAATATCTATTCCAATACAGCTGACGATTTTTCCTAAATCTTTCATTGTAAATTTGTTCATTAATCTGTCTTTAATTTCGCTTATTTTTGTTTTGTTCTTACTGCATATCAATATGTCATCTACAAATACTTTTCATTTTACATATAAACAATAATCGTAATTGCTTCTTATAAAATTTAATTTTTCCAGATATTTATGCAAACATTCGTACCATGCTCTAGGGCTCTCTCTCAATCCGTATAATGCCTTAATTAATTTATAAACTTTGTTTTCTCCTGATTCGTAACCTTTTAGTTCATTCACATAAACTTCTGATTTTACATAGCCATTTAGAAAGGCCGTTTCGACATCCATCTGATTTATAAACAGACCATTTTTACAACAATATGAAAGTAATATCTTTAATGTTTGCATTTTTTCTACTGGTGAATATACATTTTCTAGTCGTTCTCTTTGTTGGAAACCTCTTACTACTAGTCTGGCTTTGTATGTCCCATCACTTTTCTTTTTGTACACCCATTTAACATCTATTATCTTTTTGTTGTTCGGCTTTTCTACAATTTGCCATGTATTATTTTTATTTAAGCATTGCATTTCTGTGTTCATTGCTCTGAGCCATTCTTGATTTTCATTGCTATTCATCGCTTCTTCGAAAGTGTTCGGTACAATTGCATAATTAATATAAATAAAATGTGTTACTGGATTACCGTATAGATTTACCGGTTTTTTCTTTCTATTTGATGTTCTCTGTACTGTTAATTGTTCATTGTTCTCATCACTTTCGCTTTCATCGCTGTCTTTTGAATTAAGTTCGTCGATGTTATTTGGTTCGTCTGTCTTAGCGTTGTCTTCATCATCTACTTCATTTTCATTTATTTCACTTCCATTATCATTCTGTTCGTTTTTCTCTAGGCAAATTAGTTTTGTTTTTTCTTCCACAATTTGAACATGTCTTGCGTTTATTACTCTATTGTTTACTAAAACCCTATATCCGTTTGTGTTATATCCAACTAAAATTCCTAATTCCGATTTGTTATCCCATTTGCTCTGTCTACGTACTTCTGGAACTCTAACGAAAACTCTACTTCCGTATATTTTTAAATTTTCTACATTCGGTTTTATACCAAAAAATATTTCGTATGGGCTTTTATTTACTGCAGTATTTGCGATTGTTCGATTTTTTAAATAAGCTACTGTGTTCATAACTTCTGGTCAATATCGCCTATGCATGTTTGCCTCCCTCATTAAGCACCTACCAATGTCCATTGCCGATCTATTGTATCTTTCTGCTACGCCGTTTAATACATGTACATACGGTGGACATGTAATTAACTGAATTCCCTTATATTTTACAAAGTTTAATATTTCTCTATTCAAATATTCTTTACCGTTATCGCATTGAATTTGTTTTACTTTTTTACTGAACTGATTTTCAACATAATTAACATATTCTATTAAGCAGCTCGCAGTTTCAGATTTATTTTTAATACAATATATTCTCGCGCATTTACTAAAGTCATCAACAAATGTCAAAAAATATTTTTCCCCACAATAACCTGTTGTGCTGTGTGGTCCGTTTAAGTCTGTATGTATCAACTCTAATGTTTCTTTAGTTTTCTTTCTGTTATTCTCGAATGGTTCGTTTGACATTTTGCTTTGTATACAATTCGCACATTTCATTTCTGTATTCTCGATTTTATCAGGTAGACCATCTAACATTTTATTTTTTATAAGTCTATTCAAATATTGAAAATTTACGTGGCCTAGTGCCCTGTGCCATTTTTCCTTTTCAGTTAATTTCATTTGTTTTAATGTTTGGCAAGAAGCTTTTTACATTATATAAACTATCAATTTTGTTTGCAACTGACAACAATTCTCTTTTTTTCATTATAGATTTTTGTATCATTATTTCTGGCTACGACTGTACATTTATTTTCAGTTATTCTTGATATGCTTAACAAATTTTGTTTTATGCCTTTTACGAAGTATACATTTTTTATATCAATCAAATTTTCATTTTTGTATGTTCTAAAATATGTTTCTACATTTCCAATTGTAAACAAATAATAATTTAGCTGTGTTAAAGAAAACACTAGTATTCATCGATTAATCGATGAATGATACGATATTTCGATTGATAAGTTTTTATGTTTGCTTCTTCTTTTTTTTTTTTGTTTTAATTGATAATTACGCATTGGAAAGCAGCGAGTGTTGAAATAGTCTCTCTCTTTATAATTTCATAATTAACCTCAATATCCAATAAAGCCTACAAAGAAAATAACCCTTCACAGTTCAGAAGTGGGATTACTTGAAGTTTGAATATTGAGAGAGAATAAAAGGTGTTCGGGTAGCAGCAAGAATCGTCGACGTGGGAAGTTTGCAATGAGATATGTTCTCAAAAAGGTCTAGGTGACAACAAATTGCAAACAACGGAATAGCTCCTTTTCTACGTGGCGGACGGATTCTTAGTAGCCAGATCTGAAATCTAAGGGATTTTGTTTGAGCGCAGTCTCAAACCGGCGTATTTGTATGTATTCAAGTTGTGGTGAAATTCGCAAGCAGAAGCACACATTGTGAAATACTTACAGTACATAGAGTTGTCTCGCTCGCACTCATTGAATAGGAGTTGCGCGTGCGAACGTTTAAGAATCAGCGAAGGAAATTTAAGCTAAAACAAAACAAATGCCAATGATCGCGGAGCTCAAGGTGGACGAGTTAAGGGTCCTTCTACGAGCAAGAAATTTGGCAAGCTCAGGTTCCCGAGCTGAGCTAGTGCAGCGGCTCATCGAGCATGAACAATCGGAAGAGATAGAGATGCCAACGGTTGGGCTCTCCAGCCAACAAGAAGAAGCGATGACGTCACAGGCAGCGGCAATTTCACAATTGCAGAATGAAATGAGAGAATTGAAAAACATGATGACGCAGTTGGTGAGCATGCAGACGCAGAACACAGCCGTTACTGGTCAAGCTAGTCAGCCACTAAATCAGCAAAATAACACGGTGGTGGACACGGAAGGCACAAGCAACGAGCGAAGCTGTGTTGGACTGGCTACCAACAACAACATGAGGCAAGCATCGGTCAAGGAAATTGCAAACACTTTGCCAGAGTTCGATCCCAGCGATGATAACGCTATCTCAGTAGATCAGTTCGTCGATCGCGTCAACAAGGTGGTTGATGCTTACCTGTGGGACGAAAAGTTTTTAATGCTCGCTATTTACTCACGGCTTAAGGGTCCAGCCAAGATGTGGTTAGATTCCTCACCTATTCTTCACACCACGTGGAACAACTTTGCAAATGCTCTTCGAGACGAATTTGGAGCAAACCCTGATGAAGCTGAGGTACACTTCAGTATGGCAAGTGCAACAAGAAGATCGAAAGATATATTGGCGTGAGATATAGGCTCAGCGAAGCAGCAGTTATTCGATACGTACGAGCAGGTCTTCAGCATCGTGAACTGCAAAACAGCATTGCGGCTATTCACTTCGCTACAATGAAGCAACTTCGGGATGCAGCCGAATCTTATTTTATAAACAGAGGTCGATCGAATGTACTTCAGAAAGAGGTTTTAATGAAAGGCGGCAACTTCGAGCAAACGCAGGACAAAGATATCAAGCCACAAAAGGACGCAATGAAGTGCTACAACTGCGGAGAATTGGGTCACTTTGCCAATTCTTGCCCAAAAGAGAAGAAAAGAACGCGTTGTACCAAATGCAACAAGTTTCACGACCCAACAGCAGCTTGCCAAACAGCAAATCTGAACCGATTAGAAGCCACAAATCAAGACAAGCTATTTACCAGGAGAGTCTGCGTGGGACGACACAATTATAGCGCCTTCATTGATACTGGTAGCCAGGCTAGTATCGTGCGCAACTCAGTCGCCAAGAAAATCAACGCCGAGCGCCGCAAGTGCTCTATGAGAATTAAAGGCATTTGCGGGGGTTCGTGCATTCTCACCGAAGCGATAATTGTGGATTTGGAGATCGACGGGAAAATCATTACTGCTGAAGTATATATTGCAGGCGACCATCTATTGCAAGAGGACTTTCTGTTGGGACAGGATGCCATTATTAGCGTTCAACTTATGCTCAACTATGACCCAGAAGAAACCGATGTTAAACGGACGATTCATCAGCCGATAGATCCTCTTGACTATTTGCAGAAGATTGAGGAGCGTGAGAATGAGAATCGTCAAACTCTGCGCAAATACAATCATGAGTGGGCGGCCAAGTTTCAGAATCAAGTGGCCACAACTGAGCAGGAACTGGGCGAGAAGAATGAGCATGTGCAGGAGCTGATTAGAGAGAAACACGAACAGGAATCTCGTTACGATGACAGTGAGAAGCTGGTGAAACAACTCCGTGCTCAGTTGGACTCAAAGCAGGACAAAACGGAACTGGCGCAGCTGCAAGGGGAGCAGGAGAAATTCCAGAAAACAATTGAGGGACTGCAAGCCAGCGTTAAAGCTGAGGCCGAGGGAAAGGCGGAGCTTGTGCAGAAAATGGAATCCTTGGAGAGTGCATTGAAGGCTCAACAAGATGCGCTGAGCTTGCAAAATACTACTCTGCAGTCTGTTTTGGAAGAGCTTAGAGTTGACGCAGCGGCAAAGATCAACGACCATAGAGCTACCGCTAATAAACGTTATGATGCCAGACATTCTAAGCCAACCATTTACAGCCTTGACGATCTTGTTTTGGTAGAGAATGAGCCGTCAAGCACTGGAACTTCGCGAATGTTGGAGCCTCGCTACAAAGGACCTTTTATAGTCAAGAAGGTGTTGCCAAATGACAGATATGTGTTAGAAGATTTGCCTCATTCTCAATGAAAGCAAAGACACTATACGTCGGTGTACTCGTCCGACAAAATGAAGCGTTGGTGTGAGCTACCGCCAGATGACCCCGATGAAGATGACGATCAGGAGGATGAGTTTAATCCGGACTCTCGCGAGGACGCTGAGATGTGTCAGGAGAGGCCGACTGTAAACAAATAATAATTTAGCTGTGTTAAAGAAAACACTAGTATTCATCGATTAATCGATGAATGATACGATATTTCGATTGATAAGTTTTTATGTTTGCTTCTTCTTTTTTTTTTGTTTTAATTTATAATTACTAATTGGAAAGCAGCGAGTGTTGAAATAGTCTCTCTCTTTATAATTTCATAATTAACCTCAATATCCAATAAAGCCTACAAAGAAAATAACCCTTCACACAATCTTTGTCGCTTGCAATTCTTTTCCATCCGCTACTTTAACAACAATCGGATTTTTCAAATTTACACAGTTTTTAAATAATCTACTATCGTTTATAATGTGATCAGTGCATCCACTATCTAATAACCAATTTATTTCGGCTTCGTTGCTACTTTCGCTGTTGTTACATTTTATTATATTTTCGCCTTTTATCATTCTTGTTGTCCATGACTGTACGCCGTCGCTGTTTTCTTGTTGTCTTCCTTGGTTCCCGTCTCCTGAGTGATGTCCACGTCCAGTTCCACGTCCGCGACTACTTCCATGATGTTGACCTCTGCCTCGACCGCCTCTTTGATTCGTGTTCTGATATCGCCTGTTGTCTTGTTGTTGTTGTCTGTTATCGCCTCTCGCATTTTGCTCAGCATGCCAGCAGTCGCTTTGAATATGTCCTGTTTTGCCACACAAATTGCAGTCTTTTTTAGTTTTGGTATTAAATGTGCTTACGTTATTACGTCTCTCCACTGGACTTCTGTTCAAGCTTTTTTCTTTTACTTTTGATTTTACATACTCTACTGTTCGTTGTGCTTCCGGAATCACATCTAAGAAGTCTCCAATATAACTGTAGCTCGTTGGTAACGCTTTTAACAAATACCGCATTTTTTCATTTTCGTCTATGGTACCTCCAGCATTTTTAAATTGATTCACTGCTTTCTCAAATTCTATAAAAAATTCTTCCACCGTTTCGTAGTCTTTTAGTTTTATTTCGTCGATTTTCCCTCTGCACAATATTTGCAGGGCTGTTGACTTTGTCGAATACATTTCGTTTAATTTGTTCATAATTTCTAACGTCGTTTCGCACTCACTTACTTATTGTACTTATTAAAATTGTTTTTGCTTTTAAATCTGTTTTCTTCCATGTTGTTTCATTGTCCTCCGTTGTTCTAATTCGCACTGCTGGTTCTTTGCACTCTTTGTACTCTAGTATTGTCATTAGTCTAAACTTCCAGATTCCAAAATTTACTCCATCGAATACGGGCATAGCAATGTCTTCGATTTTCGCGTGTGCACTCATTTTTTCCGTTTCACTTTTAATATGTTTGTACTCTACTTTTATATCTCTTTCTACTTCATGCATTTTTTGCTCATTTTCATATTGATGGGTCACACTTTTCTACTTCCATGTAATTTATCAAAGCGTGCACGTGAACTTCATTTGAATTTTAATCTGTTGCCTTCGATCCTTTTTAGTTTATGTTTTTAATGTTTTCCACTTTATTGATTTAATATGTATCAATAGTTTTGTTATCGTATTAGTAATTTTTAATATTTCGCACATTTAATATTGTTTTTCTCTTTTCTAAGTCTTCCACACTTTTTCTTTATGGCGCTTTACTTTTCACGTTTCTTCACATTTTTTGTCAAACTTGGATTTAGTATTGACTTTGGATTTATTTGATTAACCTTGGATTTATTTTATTAACCTTGCTCTGCTACCATGTTGATAATAAACTGGATTTGTTTATTTATAATATATTATTTATTGAACTTAATGAGCTTGTGCTGCGTGCACTTCCTTTCCTTTTTACATTCTTTGAGCAAGTGGACAATTGACTTCATTATGTTAATCAACACTGCATTATGCTTTTTAAGAACAGCTGATTTACTCTTATGCTAATTAACATTACAGATCAAGACATACACATTTATTCCAACAATAATTTTAAATTTAAAGTAAAATCTTAACTATTAAGAAAAATTTAAAAAGAAAAAAATTTAATTGAATTAAATTTAAATTAAATTTGACTCAGGGAAAAAAATATGAAAGAGCCGATCCAACATTTGTTGCAGAGGATTGGGGAAAACACAGAAAAACCCTATCAGATCAGGAGAGTTAGTGTTAGTAAGCAAAGCCTAATCAAATAGCGATTAGTATGTTCAAAACATGCAGTTAGTTAAAAAGTACTACTGTTACTACTGGAAAGAAGATGAGTATGTCCTTAACTAGTTACTAGAAAGGTGGGTGAGGATTAGTGATTTTAAGCAAGATACAGAATTATTGTTGTTGTTAGCTATAATGTATTATATTTTATTATAGTCCGAACATAATACCCTGAAAAGCTCATGCAGGGCATAATTCGAGCTACAATAGGAAACTTTTAGAGGAAGATAGTTACGGGTGAATCTACCAGGAACAGAGAAGTGTAGTCGACTAAGCAAGTCGTTACTATCTATGTCCCCTTGTATAAGGTTATTAATAAATACAACACCAAGCATAGTTCTACGATTTGCTAGGGAAGGCAGGTTAAGTAGCAAAAGTCTACTAGGATAGGAAGGAAGTCTTGAATTTACATCCCAGTTAAGGCCACGCAAGGCAAATATTAACCAGTAAGAAAAGCAACAGTCGCGCAGCACGCGACAGTGGGATACCCTTCGACCTATATTCCCGTGTAGTTTAATTTGTTAAATTTATACACATATGCATATGCACATGCTTTGAAATTAATTCCGACAGATGGCGCTTCGCGCTCGCCCGCCTCCCTTGTTAGCCGACAGAAGCACTTGGTTTTATGCTCATACTTTCTTAAATAACTTCTGTGTTTATTGTCCGATCGAATTGTAATTTGGTTAATACGTAGATATTTTAATCAGCTTAGTTTATGCCAAATTATATTTATAACTTTCATATGCCGCTTACAAATTGAGTTCAAAAATTAAATTATTGATTTACGGGGGCGGTGGGCGTGGCACCTAATATTTGAAATAAACTTCATCTGCTTATAGTACACAGGAGTCCTCCTGCCAAATTTGGTAACTCTAGCTTTTATAATAGTTGAGATCTGTGCGTTCACACAGACAGACGGACAGACAGACAGACAGACAGACAGACAGACAGACAGACATGGCTCAATCGACTCGGCTTGTGATCCTGAGCAAGAATATATATACTTTATGGGGTCTCCCACGCCTCCTTCTGCCTGTTACATACATTTGCACAAAGTTAGTATACCCTTTTTGACCATTTTCAATGGTCCGGCGGCCAAAAGGAAGTAGCGCAAACGTCTTTAAACTGTTCTGCTGGGAGACTAATTTTGAAAGAAGAAATGTCGCGCTTGAATTTAAAGTTGAATTTTTCAACTGTGAAGTCATTTAAAGGCAGCTTTGCGAGGATGTACGATTGTACATCCTCTGTGGTAGTGTCCGGCGCCAAACGAGAGATAAACACCAATTTCTTGGGCTTAATCGCAATCAGAGGTATTATACTCTGTGCCTTTGTAGCAGGCATTATTGCGGGAACATTTCCCTTTATGTTCTTGTCATTGCTCGTAATTATTACAAAAGCCAAAATACTACTTCAAGGAATTGTGGTTGCTATCATTAGATTGGGATGAACCTGTTCCTCTAAGCTTTAAAGAACAGTGGACTGCCATGGCGTCTGACTTAGCCTCTGTAAATTCAGTGTCTATTCCTAGATACGTAGAAACCACAAGAGACATTCAGTGTCAAGTCCATGGTTTCGCTGATGCCTCATCAAGTGCTTATGGATGTTGCTTATATCTACGTGTGGTAAGCGGTAGCAAAGTGTCAGTGCATTTGCTCACTGCCAGATCTCGTGTCGTACCACTTAAAACTTAAACAATACCTCGGCCGGAACTATGTGCAGCGCACTTGTTAGCATTACTGTGGCAAGAAATTCGGATTATTTTGGATATGCCAATCGACAAGGTATTCCTGTGGTCCCGTTCTGAAGTTCTTTTACATTGGCTGGAGACACACCCATCGAAATTGACAACATTTGTAGCAAACAGAGTAGCTGATATTCAGGAAATCACTGCGACTGCTTCGTGGCGACACGTTCCTACAAAGGAAAACCCAGCCGATCTTGTCTCTCGAGGATGGTCTGTAGACAACCTGAAATCTTCAATCTGGTTTACTGGTTTACATTTCTTACTACAGGAAACGCGTTGGCCACCAAATCTTGTTCGAAAATTAACCGCTGAAGAGATAGCGTTGGAAAAGAAAACTTCCACGATTGCCCTAATCGCGGCCGATGTCAAATACTCGCCTATACAAGAAGTCGTGGAAAAATCATTATCGTATTTAAAAACAATCGGCATTGTTGCATATTTGCGTCGTTTTATCAATCGAAGGAAGGGATTCAGTTGGGATTCCACTGTGCCATCCGCTGATGAACACGCTTCTGCATATTAATGATAGTTGAATCAATTCAACAAAAAATCTTTGCAAATGAAATCATAAAAATCAAAAAAATCTTCTGTCTTACAAGCCTCATATCAAAAACTCAATCCCTTTATAAGCGTCGAATGGATTGCTACAACGTCATTTCAATTGCTTCGTGTCGGCGGTCGTCTTGTACATGCTCCTTTAAATCACAATGCAAAATTCCCTCTCTTAATGTCAAAGTCTTGTAATTTTGTTACCCAATATATTAAATATTTGTGTCGCTCGAATTGTCATGCTGGACCAAGAGCACTAATCGGTCTTATTAGACAGACAATTTGGCTCATAAATGCAAAAACAGAATGCAGTACTGTGGTGCGAAAATGCCTTCATTGTTTCCACTATAAACCCAAACTCATTTATTATGTGTTTAACCAGATTTGTTGGTCGCCGTGGATCACCAGCCAAGCTGTACTGCGACAATGCCACCAATTTTGTTAGTGCTCGAATGCTTCTGGAGTGGACTACTCACAAGGATCGTCTTATGGCATATGCCACAACCCACCAGTTCCAGTTTCGAATTTATCCCACCTCGAGCACCGCATTTCGGCGGGCTCTGGGATTCGTCAGTAAAAATGGCAAAAGGACTCATGCTCAAGGCAATAGGCAACGCGATTCTGAGGGAAGACGAACTCAAAACAGTTCTGGTCGAAGTCAAAGCCGTTCTGAATTCCAGACCGCTAATCGCAGACAGGTGTAACAGTTTACGTAGAAATAGCGACATATAAGTGTATGCACTATTCGCATAATAATTCGGACCAATAAGCAGCAACCAAAAGTAGATAAGAAAAAAAGTACTGTGACTTACCATTGTAACGGCGGTCCATCGACGAAAGCGTTTTCGGCGAAGATGCTGGTAAGAGAGAATGCGTGGGCGGGCACACGTTGGACTATGGGCCAAACCACACATTTTCTCGTCACTTTTGTTGCTGGGCTTCTGCCCGCTCCGCGTTTCTTGAAACAACTGCGGTATCGGTTGTTCGAAGCGAAGGGGTCAACGATCGAGTGGAAAATAGATGGAGCTGAGGACTTGACTGTGCAAGAAACCTCCGCTTGCCTTTTTGCAACGGCACAGACTGTCAGGATGACGTTATCATCATGCTGAGTCATTGTGCCGCTGGAAAGTCAACCAGCCCTTCGATATTTAAATCGGCATTATATTTATCAAAAGATTAAATAACAAAACCAGGTTGGGATCTTTTCGGTATAAAAGATATAGTAACTACAAATTTGAGTTCTTTTTATTTCAATTTTAGCATGTACTCAACGATATAATGATATACTACTATTTTAGTGCATTGCACAAAACATTTTGGGTAGTCGCCGTCTGCCTACTTTCAGGCAGTTCCTGTAATGCTCTTCGCTCTTCTTTTTCCATTTGTTTTTTTATAGTCACTTTGTGCCTATAATATATACTAAGCTGAATGAAATATCTACGTATACTCTAAATTGCAATCCGATCGGACAATAAACACAGAAGTTATTTAAGAAAGTATGAGCATAAAACCAACTGCTGGTGTCATCTAAAAAGGGGAATAATTTTAAAGCATGTGCATATGTATATGTGTATGAATTTAACAATTTACAATATATGTAAGCCCAACTGTAAGAAATCAGCATTTCTCGTGAATTCCTAAAGTAAACAATGCGGTTTTTCACAACGTCTCTCGCTTTTCATATTTTATCTATGATGAGCTTGCAAGTTCAATAGGATTTATATTGAATGTTGCTGTTTTGTTTTGCTCTCAATATTTTGCAATAACATAGCAGCACATACATATGTTGAAGTGGGACGTCTATACATACATTTATGCATATGCAAATGCATATATGGGCATCTCACTCCAACATACACTCCAATTGGCGTTGCTATTGTTTACGAACAAAGATATGTAAGAAGTGAAAAGACTTAACGGTATTCTCCATCTCCTTTTTCTAAACATACTGCTGCCAGTTGGCGTTTTCCTTATCTTCCTATTCTAAATAAACGGCCATCAGTTTGCTTCACGCATTATTCTTTCGTATTGCCGCTTTGCCTATTATCTTTCGATAGCCGATTGCAACGAAGCCATAAGAGAGATTAGAGTTGTTGGTGAACGAATGAAAAGAGTGGACTGTAATTTTCCTTTTTTCTAGGTTGCACACTTTATTTCTTTTTGACTTCATACAATGTTGGCGAGTTCATTCTCGCGTCGCTTATTCTTAGCGTCTTCCCAAAAACTAAAACTTTTAAGTATTCACAGATTTCGGTAACAAACTTATCGATATCAATTACATTCTAAAGCAGAAGCATAGTTGCATTGCTCTGTTAACAAACATATAACATAACAATTTAAATTCAATACGTAAACGTCTCATTTCTAACCATACCGGCCCCCCTGAACTCCGCGTTCAGTTAATTGGGAGCGGTGCAATCTTTGTAATAGACCGCTTATATATTCCATGTGCCGTCTTTATTGTTACAACTCTGATCTTGTTGTCGCTTCCTGGATGAATCTCAATGAGGCGCCCCAGTAGCCATTTGGATGGAGGTAAATTGGGCTCCTTTAGAACCACAAGTGTATCCACGCATAGATTGGGGGTTTTCAATTGCCATTTGTTGCGCTCCTGCAGACTCGTCAAATACTCCATATGCCAGCGCTTCCAGAATCCCTGTACCATAGCCTGAAGCTGAGTCCAACGCTGCAATCTATTAATGCTTGTGTTCAAAAGCGACGGTTCTGGCAAAGCTGTGTATGGTTGTCACACTAGAAAGTGTGCCGGTGTCAGTGGGTCAAGGCTGTCATCACCAGATTGTGACAAAGGCCGTGAATTCAGAAGAGCTTCGATTTGTGTCAATACGGTACACAACTCTTCAAAGGTGAGAGCGGCAGCTCCTACTACTCGACGCAAATGAAGTTTAATTGAACGCACGCCCGATTCCCACAACCCACTAAAATGTGGTGCGGACGGGGGAAAGAAATGCCAAGTGAGTCCTTCCGTGGCAAAGAAGTTAGCTAGTTGCTCATCCTTAGCATATGCTGTAGCTACTTCTCGCATAGTAT
Organism: Zaprionus capensis; assembly: GCA_018903675.1. NCBI lineage: Eukaryota > Metazoa > Arthropoda > Insecta > Diptera > Drosophilidae > Zaprionus > Zaprionus capensis. Next base: position 97,033 of record JAEIFN010000529.1, read on the forward strand.
TCAGCTCCCGTTTGGCTCCGTGGAATGTAGTTCCGTTGTCGGAGTAAAGATCCGTCGGAGTCTTCCTTCGTGCACAAAAGCGTTTGAAAGCGGCTATAAACGCCTTCGTAGTCAGATCGCTGACTACCTCAATATGGATGGCCTTAGTTGCCAGACACACAAAGATGGCAAACCATGCCTTGCCAATCCTCGGAGTTCGACCTTTAGATTCTTTTATAGCCTTCGGTCAAGTTCCTCGTACATTAGCTTTTCGATGGCTGGAGATACAGGGGAAATGTCTTTGCTTAATCGGGCTCGCATCGGAGACATCGATACTGTGAGAAAGTATTAAGGTACGCTCTAAACCTTTTTTTTGCAAACTAAGGAAATAAGGCAATCGTAGCTTCTAGCTGTTATCTCTGCTTATCAGATAAAGATCGTATTAGGGGGTCATCTAATGATGACAGGTCAGTCTGCTGGAAACAAAAAGGAAGCAAGTCCAAAGTTTTCCAAAAGTCTATACCTAGATAAAGACTTTGAGATAGCGACGGTACAAAAAAAAAAGATCTCGTACCCTAGTTTTAAAACAACCTACTTAAGTAGTTAATCTTTCTACAATCTTTTGCGACTTCCTATCGGCCGTTTTCACTGCGCATGACAAAGGCTTGTACGCATCATGGCCATTCATAAACTTTTTAGCCAAGTCTCCTCCTATACAGCTGATTGAGGCTCCGGTGTCAAGCAGACCAGAGTATTTACTTCCTAATATGGTAACCTCTGCATATGGTCTAACGTCTAATGGATTTTCCACAATGGCAGAAACTAATTTCGCACGCTCTTGCCGTTGCATTCTGGTATATACTCCGCGACGAAGACATGATCGTGAGGCCTTGCTAATTCTATTTGTGAATATTTTGTATCGGGAACTAGTAATATCTGAGGATATATTCTGAACGTCAGGTAAGTTTAAATGTTCTGGCTGGGTATGCTTCTCCGGAGTATCCTTCAAAGCTGTGCTGTTCTGAACGTCAGGTAAATTTAAATCATCTGGCTCGGTATGCTTTTGCGGAGTATCCTTCAAAGCTGTGCTGTTATGTCCTGTCTACAAATATTTTTTCCGAGGACTGTTTTTGCCAAGTTTTTTTGATTTTGACATTTCGGACGACTTGGCTTATAGATGTCAGGCCTTCCGCAACCTTATCAAAAAATTCGCCATTCTTCTGTACAGTCGTGGCATCTGTGGCCTTTTCCCGAGCAATTCCAGCACTCAAGCTCAATTGCTGGGACTTCATCTGCCTCTGCCTCTGCTCTCTGATTCACTAGCTAATTGTTCAGATAACTCGCTTACTATCTTTTTCTGGCCAGGCCTAGTACTGAAATTTGCATATTAATTCGGACCAATAAGCTGCTAAGAGAGAATGCGTGGGCGGGCACACGTTGGACTATGGGCCAAACCACACATTTTCTCGTCACTTTTGTTGAGGTTAATTCACTTTATAATGTTGCTTTATTGGGGTTTTGTGTATTGCGGAGGTGTGTATTTGGGATTTTCTTTATTTTATTTTCTTTTGTTTATTGGTTTTTGCACGGAAACATTAAATATTTTCACCTTTATTTCAGTTTGTTTTGTTCATTTCTTTTAATTCTTTTGCTGGCATACGTTATCATCATGCTGAGTCATTGTGCCGCTGGAAAGTCAACCAGCCCTTCGATATTTAAATCGGCATTATATTTATCAAAAGATTAAATAACAAAACCAGGTTGGGATCTTTTCGGTATAAAAGATATAGTAACTACAAATTTGAGTTCTTTTTATTACAATTTTAGCATGTACTCAACGATATAATGATATACTACTATTTTAGTGCATTGCACAAAACATTTTGGGTAGTCGCCGTCTGCCTACTTTCAGGCAGTTCCTGTAATGCTCTTCGCTCTTCTTTTTCCATTTGTTTTTTTATAGTCACTTTGTGCCTATAATATAATATATACTAAGCTGAATGAAATATCTACGTATACTCTAAATTGCAATCCGATCGGACAATAAACACAGAAGTTATTTAAGAAAGTATGAGCATAAAACCAACTGCTGGTGTCATCTAAAAAGGGGAATAATTTTAAAGCATGTGCATATGTATATGTGTATGAATTTAACAATTTACAATATATGTAAACCCAACTGTAAGAAATCAGCATTTCTCGTGCATTCCTAAAGTAAACAATGCGGTTTTTCACAACGTCTCTCGCTTTTCATATTTTATCTATGATGAGCTTGCAAGTTCAATAGGATTTATATTGAATGTTGCTGTTTTGTTTTGCTCTCAATATTTTGCAATAACATAGCAGCACATACATATGTTGAAGTGGGACGTCTATACATACATTTATGCATATGCAAATGCATATATGGGCATCTCACTCCAACATACACTCCAATTGGCGTTGCTATTGTTTACGAACAAAGATATGTAAGAAGTGAAAAGACTTAACGGTATTCTCCATCTCCTTTTTCTAAACATACTGCTGCCAGTTGGCGTTTTCCTTATCTTCCTATTCTAAATAAACGGCCATCAGTTTGCTTCACGCATTATTCTTTCGTATTGCCGCTTTGCCTATTATCTTTCGATAGCCGATTGCAACGAAGCCATAAGAGAGATTAGAGTTGTTGGTGAACGAATGAAAAGAGTGGACTGTAATTTTCCTTTTTTCTAGGTTGCACACTTTATTTCTTTTTTGACTTCATACAATGTTGGCGAGTTCATTCTCGCGTCGCTTATTCTTAGCGTCTTCCCAAAAACTAAAACTTTTAAGTATTCACAGATTTCGGTAACAAACTTATCGATATCAATTACATTCTAAAGCAGAAGCATAGTTGCATTGCTCTGTTAACAAACATATAACATAACAATTTAAATTCAATACGTAAACGTCTCATTTCTAACCATACCGGCCCCCTGAACTCCGCGTTCAGTTAATTGGGAGCGGTGCAATCTTTGTAATAGACCGCTTATATATTCCATGTGCCGTCTTTATTGTTACAACTCTGATCTTGTTGTCGCTTCCTGGATGAATCTCAATGAGGCGCCCCAGTAGCCATTTGGATGGAGGTAAATTGGGCTCCTTTAGAACCACAAGTGTATCCACGCATAGATTGGGGGTTTTCAATTGCCATTTGTTGCGCTCCTGCAGACTCGTCAAATACTCCATATGCCAGCGCTTCCAGAATCCCTGTACCATAGCCTGAAGCTGAGTCCAACGCTGCAATCTATTAATGCTTGTGTTCAAAAGCGACGGTTCTGGCAAAGCTGTGTATGGTTGTCACACTAGAAAGTGTGCCGGTGTCAGTGGGTCAAGGCTGTCATCACCAGATTGTGACAAAGGCCGTGAATTCAGAAGAGCTTCGATTTGTGTCAATACGGTACACAACTCTTCAAAGGTGAGAGCGGCAGCTCCTACTACTCGACGCAAATGAAGTTTAATTGAACGCACGCCCGATTCCCACAACCCACTAAAATGTGGTGCGGACGGGGAAAGAAATGCCAAGTGAGTCCTTCCGTGGCAAAGAAGTTAGCTAGTTGCTCATCCTTAGCATATGCTGTAGCTACTTCTCGCATAGTATTCAGCTCCCGTTTGGCTCCGTGGAATGTAGTTCCGTTGTCGGAGTAAAGATCCGTCGGAGTCTTCCTTCGTGCACAAAAGCGTTTGAAAGCGGCTATAAACGCCTTCGTAGTCAGATCGCTGACTACCTCAATATGGATGGCCTTAGTTGCCAGACACACAAAGATGGCAAACCATGCCTTGCCAATCCTCGGAGTTCGACCTTTAGATTCTTTTATAGCGATAGGTCCCGCGTAGTCGAGACCAGTGTGTTGAAAACATGGACTTTGATGAACTCTAGGTACAGGTAGATCTGCCAGTACCTGCTGTGCTGTGTTACGGCGTTGCATAAAACATTGCTTGCAACGAAAGACTTCTTTCCGGATCAAGTTACGTGCTCCCAATATCCAAAATTGTTGTCGAACGATATGAAAAGTAGCTTCAACGCCGGAATGGAGATGAGTTCTGTGAAAATAATGAATTAATAACGATGCAATTGCCGAAGACTTAGCTACGAGAATGGGATGTTTT